>VDFB02183212.1:0-27852 GCA_007258455.2 Sequoia sempervirens | reverse complement strand
ATCGGAGACACCTGAACCACCCCAGGTTGATACATCAGGGACAGTCTCTCCTCGGATTGAAAATATTGTTCAGTCTTGTTGGCTCAAGAAATCTTTAGGGAGACAAAGGCGTGAACCGTCATACAATCTTGATTTATCTGAGTTTGGTGAGCCTTATCAGAAAAGGTCAAACAAGAAGATGAAGAAACAAGTGCATATTGAAAAGACCCCAGAATCAGAAATTGTTATCGAAGTTGCAGTTCCTCCAGAGGGTAAAAGCCTAGATGAGGTCGAAGTGGGTGACTTTACATTTACTAAGGCAAATCTTGGCAGGACCACTAGAGGCATCGCATCGCGACTCCTTCTTAAGATTGTCACCAATGTAACCTTGGAAGATGCATCGGGCGATGGAGAAGATAAGGCCTACTTTAAGGCTGAAAATAAATCCTCACAATACATTTCGATCTTGTTCATGGGAACTCAATAGAGCACCTCGCTCTTTCCTCGTAGTACACCGCTAACAACCAAAAATTGGATCGGGCTAGTCAGTCATGGCAGACTTTTGGACAACTGGATTGACAGTTTAGTTGCTGCTGGTCGGTGTCTTCTTGCAGATATGTATCAGTTGAGAAGTGATGCACATAAGCTTCGTCAGGGTGTTCAGTCACTTGATATTGCAGTTGCAGAGAGTTTGGCAAAGGATCGTGTTCTTGTATCTCAGTTGTCAGTTGCATACGATGCTTTGGAGATGGTCGAGGATCAAGATAAAGTTTTCATTTGGAGAGAGCAGCACCTTCTCAGAACGGAAATATGCGAAAAGATTCCTTCCAAGTTGTTTTCCCTCAAGGATGATGTAGTTGGAGTGCTCGCACTTGTCAGCGGTTTTGTTGTTCAGATTCCGTGTCATTATCTTCTCGAAGATGGCACGTATGTTGAGTTGGACAGAGTACAAGCAGAGTTCGAGAAGATGATTCGTGACAGCCTTGAAGGTGAACCTATGGCGCCTAAATTAGAGAACATTTCAGTGATTGTAGCCAGTTTCAGAAAGGCGACTGAAGATTGTAAAGATGGCATGCACACAATTACAGAAAGTGGCAGAGAACTAAAGAAACAGACTATTATTTTTAGCAGCATCAAAGTGCCAGATGACAGAGAGATCGATGAGTTCTTGGTCGAAGTGTTAGACCGAGTTGACATGGAGTGATCTGCCAGTTGGAACCTCCAGTTGATTTCTAGGGTTGAGTCATGAGCAGCAGTTAACTCGACTTCCAGTCTTCAGTTCACTTGCTGACTTAACACATGCTTATCTCATTCTTGGAATTATCAACACGGGAGTTAGGGTTAGGGTTTCCAGTTAACTGAAGGTAGTGGCCAGTTAACTTTGCTTTAAATAAGGACGTGCATGCTTGCACATTGTCCAATTAGGTTAGATGTTTCAGTTAACTGATGGTAGCATTCCAGTTAACTGTATAGTTTACTTCATTAGGGTTTGGCGCATAACTTGCATGCATTGCAAGAACTGTAGTGAACTCAAGGTGATTTTAGGGTTACCTACACCTTGATGTATATAAATAAGAGCTTTTGCTCATTTGTAAATAACTTTTGCTTGAGAGAGAAATATATGCTGCGCCTACCTTGCCCTCAATATTGCTCTTTTGGTATTTGTTCATGTGTCTTCGCTATTGCAATTAATTGTTATGCCACATAGGGTTCCAAGAGATTGTAATGGTGGATTCTTCCATAGTCTAGATAAATCTGTCTTGTGAATCTTTTATTGTTATGATTAAGCGTTATGCCACATAGGGTTTCGTAAGATTGTGATGATAAAAGCGTTTTGTGAAGTCCTTACTATGCTGATCAAGTGTTATGCCACATAGGGTTTCATAAGATTATCATGGTAAATCTTCTCATAGTTTAGATAAATCTGTTTTGTGAATTCTTTTGTCATTACGATCAAGTGTTATGCCACACAGGGTTTCATAAAGATCTTGATGATAAAAGTCGTTTAGTAAGTCTTTACTGTTATGATCAAGTGTTATGCCACATAGGGTTTCATAAGATTGTCATGGTAAATTCTTAAATCTGTTTTGTGCCCAATAAACTGGTTTAGATTGAGATGATAGTTGCGCCACCTTGCCTTCAAGTAGAGAATCTAAACACGTTTATCGTCTGATAGTCATAACCTTGCTCCGTTTCCTCATGCTCTGATTTTCTTGAGGAGATTGGATAGATTAGTTTAAGTTGTAGTTGGTAGATCTGCAAAACCAGAGAAAACTCAGCTGCAACGTATAAGTTCTTTCAAGAAAGTCTTGTGCCTCTACAACTGAAACAAAAAGACAGGATTTAGTTTAGTTTATTTCCTTGCAAATATTTTGTCAAGCACAACGAGGGAGCTTCCCCTCATAATTTGAAGAGCACTCATTGCGTAGTGTGCATAGGCTGTGCGTATCAACTCTTACTCCAGAGGTGCTAGTTCTTACGCCAACACGGTATTAATCGATAGTGGAGCCACCCATAATTTCATTGATGAGGGGCTAGTGGCTAAGATGGGCCTAAGGGTCAAAAGCTTTGAAGGATTCAATGTGACGGTCACAAATGGTTACACCATCTCGTGCACCCACAGCATCCAACAGATGGAGTTAACACTTGGAGTACACGAGATATAGGATGATTTCTACATAGTCGGCATTAATGAGTCAAATATGGTCCTAGGAGTACAATGGTTACACTCACTTGGGGAGTACACAACAAACTACCAGACCTTGGAATTGAAGTTCAAATCTAACGGGAAAGAGGTAATTCTTTGGGGACTCTCCAAAGGAAGCCCTAAGGAAGTTTCAGCCAAGAGATCGGGAGAAGCAACAGAGATCGCCAAGCATCCAAAATTGAAGTTGCTTGAGGGCAAGCAACATTCAGTTGGGGAGGACTGTCATGTCCCCAAAATTACTTGAACGGATTTTTGGAGGGAAAGCCAGCAGTGTTTTTAAACACTCCCATCTGCATTTAATATTTTAAATAAAATAATAATAATATTTAAATTTATAAATCGTCTCTGGCCGACCTCCTCTAAGGTAGGCATTTGCATTCCTTATATATGTGTTGTTTGTGGTCATTGAGGGATATCACAAATTGAAGGAGAGGACTAGCTCGATCTGCTGAGACATAGCCCTCTACACGATCGGCATCCTGGTGAGATGATACCCTCACCCCGACGTACAATTTATCTCTTGCAATTCACCCATCTGCTCATCTGCTAATCCACTTCAGTCATCATTTGCACAGGGCCCATGTAGGACACCATTCAAGGAATCTTACGAGAAGAGCGTGACAACCATACCATTCGCACAACGCGAGAATAGAGTCTACCCTTGTGTGGAAGCAGTGGAGACATATAGCGCCACTGAAAGGGCACAATTAGTTGAGCCTGTTCATCGCTATCGACATTCTGACGACACTTCCAGACATTGTGGTCTCAAACAGAACCGTGCAAGAGGAAATAGGAATTGAGAGTGACTAGCCAAGT
This sequence comes from Sequoia sempervirens, assembly GCA_007258455.2. Taxonomy (NCBI): domain Eukaryota; kingdom Viridiplantae; phylum Streptophyta; class Pinopsida; order Cupressales; family Cupressaceae; genus Sequoia; species Sequoia sempervirens. Next base: position 24,350 of record VDFB02183212.1, on the reverse strand, counting down.
ACTACGAATCTGCAATTGACCATCCTTATTATCAAGCAGCTCGATAGCATCTAAGGCGATCGATTTTAGTGAAGGGTGATCACAACGAATATGTGGCCGAGCTCCCACTTTGGCCACCATCACCGCACAGCACAAACCATTCCACATATGACTGAGGAGTTTGATATAGCAATATCCTTCGAGACTTTCACATTGTATCTGCCAATTATCCTCAAGGTGCTCTGCCAACTGTATTCCAAGCGCGATCATTCACTGATCGGTTCTGAGCAATTTCCGTGAGTTGTTTGTTATCTAAGCACCATTGAATATCAGACCATACTCATTGGTGTGTGTTCACACTGGCAGAGGATGTAATCACAGTTAGTATATGACTACTCTGTTATCAGTGAATGATTAAATACCAGTTTTGTGCTTGTAATCATTCATTGTATGTCACACCTCGTCTTCTTGTTACTGATTTACTTTTACCTTCACGGGTAAATAGGATGGTAAATGCAATCATGATTTTGATATGTTTGTAAAATAAATGGAATACTAAAATAGGTATTAGGGTATTATTGCCTTAGAAGAGTAATTATGTTTACATTTGATGATGAACATGTATTGCTATATGAATATGCTAAAGTTTTATGATGCATATGGATTTATTATGAACATCTAACTGTTAAATTTATACCAGAAATGAAGATAAGCAGCAATACAAAAAATAATGAACAATAGAACACAACAAATACCTTGGGAAAACCCTCCTTCTCGAGGGAGAAAAACCCAGTCAAAGATATATCTCTTATATTAGATTGAAAAGAGCAGAAATCTGCTTTACAACTTGGCCCAAACACAAGGCCGATCTGAAGCAATAAAAGATAGCACTTCTCCTAGGTGCGAATAAGGAAATAATACGATATCTCCTTGATCACAATCAGCTTGATGAGTATGTCGATCTGCTGCAAAATGTCGATCTCCTCCTAGAAGTGCGAATTTGTCTCTTGAATGAATGAATTACAAAATGAATGAGAATCGCCTTGTATATATACACATCAAGGCGTCTTTTCATGTAGGGTCGGCCTCTTTCACCAAATGAGATGACTTTTTATTTTGGGTCGGCCTCAAAAATAAAATAATATATATATAGTAAATTCGACTTGCTTCATTTATTTATTTATTATTTATTATTTTCGATTTTGAGAGAGAAAGAAATCTCCCGCCACTATAACATCAACACTCCCTCTTAGCTAGGGAGATATCTTTCCAAATATCCATGTCATGGAGTCTCTCAACATGACACCCACAATGGCTACACCCATTTGTCGAAAAGAGTTCATCACAGAGTCTCTCAACGTGACATCATCAACTCAACATGATGTCCACCATGGCTACTCCCATGTGTGGAAAGAAACATGTGCACAAGTGCCCATCACGGAGTCGCTCAACGTGATGTCGTCATGGAGTCTTTCAACATGACATCCACCATGACTACTCCCATGTGTGGAAAAACACAAGTACACAGGGATCATCACGGAGTCTCTCAGCGTGACGTTGTCATGGAGTCTCTCAACATGACATCCACCATGGCTACTCCCATGTGTGGAAAGAACCACATCTTCGTCTCTGAGATGGACGAGGGCTTTCACCTCATATTTCTTCGTCTCAGAGAAATATGCATTATAGCAAAGATCATTGATGCTGAGTCTCCCTCTCAGCAAGGGCAACATTCTCCACAACTCCAAGCTTGTCTTGAAAATGTGCAAACTTCACTCTAGAGAGGCTTGGTGAGAATATCAGCCGTCTAATCATCAGTGCAAATATACTTGAGTTGAATTGCTTTCCTCAGCACCATATCTCTGATGTAATGATATTTGATCTCCACATGTTTTGTCCTATCATGAAACACTGGATTGATAGAGAGCTTCACACAGCTTTGATTATCACAATGAATCACAGTCAACTCCAATCTTTGTCCAAACAAACCTGCAAGGAGCTTCCGAAACCACACTGCTTCTCGAGCTGCTACACATGCTACAATATATTCAGCCTTTGTAGTGCTTAGTAACACAGAAGTCTACTTCTTGCTACACCAAGAAATCATGGCAAACCCCAAACTGAAGCAACATCCAGAGGTGCTCTTCCTATCAATTACACTCTCGGCCCAATCAGAATCAAAATAGCCTTGTAACTTCAGATCTTCACAAGAAGTATATCTCAAGCCATATCCCACTGTGCCTCACAAGTATCTCAAGATATGCTTTGTTGCAACTAGATGAATTTGCCTTGGCTCACACATGAGCTGGCTGAGAGCGCTAACCGCATAACAAATGTTTGGTCTAGTATTGACTATATACATCAATGATCCAATCAACTGTCTGTACATGGTGGGATCTACCAAATCTGAACTAGTTGCAGAGTCACTCAACTTCTTCAAGTTTGTCTCCATAGGTGTAGACATAGACTTGCAATCCATCATCCTAAATCTCTTCAAGATATCTATGGTGTATTTTCCTTGACTTAAGATAATCTCATTGGGTCTTTGCCACACTTCCAGTCCCAGAAAGTAATGCATAAGACCAAGATCCTTCATTTCAAACTTGGATGCTAACTCTTTCTTGCATTTGACAATGAGATACTCTACTCTAGTGAGAAATAAATCATCAACATAAAGAACCAATATTAAAGCCTCACCATCAACTACCTTGAAGTAAAGATTGGAATCTGCATCATTCTTGGAGAATCCCAAGCTCATCAAATATTGATCAATCCTTTCATACCAAGCACGAGGTGCCTGCTTAAGGCCGTACAATGCCTTCTTCAATCTGCATACATGAGACTCCTTCTCATGAATCACAAAACCATCTAGTTGCTCAATGTACACTTCTTCTTCAATCACACTATTAAGAAATGCAGTCTTTACGTCCATTTGATGTAGCTTCCAGCCTTTAGCGGATGCAATAGCAATAATAGTCCTGATAGATGTATATTGAGCAACAGGAGCAAACATCTCCTCATAATCTATTCCCTCCTTCTGAGAGAATCCTCTTGCCACAAATCTTGCTTTGTACTTCTCAATGCTACCATCAGTTGCATACTTGATTTTGAAGAGCCACTTGGAAGACACAACTGATTTCCCTTCAGGTCTTGGTACAACATCGGAAACATCATTCTTGATGATAGACTGATATTCTTCTGTCATAGCATCTCTCCATACCTGCTGATTGGATGCCTCCTCAAAACCGGAAGGCTCAGACTCAATGATGTGACTCATCAATGCCACATAGCCTAGAAACTTTTGCGGTCTCTTGCTTTCTCTAAAAGTGCCTCGAGGAGCTGCATACTTTTTTGCCTCTTGCATAGTTTATCTAGCCCATAGAGGTCTCTTTCGACCTATAGCAATATCTCTTGGCCCATCAGTTGGTTCTATGGGATCAACTCGATCAATAGTCTCTTCCAATTCAGTAGACTCCCTCTGAATCTCAGGAGTATGATCAAGAGAAATGTTCATATCTTGAGGTGTCTCTTGTTCTTCACTGTCTATCTCCATGTAAGATGATCTTTTGAAGGCTACTTTCTTCTTCGAAAGAGACATCCCTGATGATCTCAATTTGTTTCTACCCTGGAATGTAGATCCTGTAGGCCTTTGAAGACTCACTGTAACCCACAAATATTCCTTTCTTGCCTGATGGTTCTAGCTTAGATCTTTTATCCTTAGGCACATGAATATAAACAGGACAACCAAAAATTCTTAAATGACTAACCTCAAGTTTCACACCTGTGAAGGCCTATTCAAGTGTCATGTTTTCCAATATTTGATGAGGACTTCGGTTTTGAACATACACTGCAGTTCTAGAAGCTTATGCCCAAAGGAAGGTCTGTAGATCTTGATCATGAATCATAGCTTTGGCTGCCTCAACTATGGATCTATTCTTTCTTTCTACAACTCCAATTTGCTGAGGGTTGTATGGAACACAGAACTCCCTCTTGATCCCTGCCTCAATGCAGAAATTACGGAAACCTCCAGAAGTGTATTCTCCTCCATTGTCAGATCTTACAACCTTAATCCTTTTCCCGAACATGTTTTCAACTTGAGCCTTGAATTCTTTGAATCTATCAAGTACTTCTTCAGACTCCTTAGACTTCAAAAAGTAAATCCAAGTCTTTCGAGAATAGTCATCAATGAAAATCACATAATACCAAAATCCGCTCAAAGATGCCACAGACATTGGACCACATAAATCAGAATGAACAAGATCTAAAATTCCTTTTGATCTACTATCACTACTATGAAAAGGACCCTTGATATTCTTACCCAGTGCACATCCTTTGCAAATGCCATCGTGCTCCTAACTGAGCTTCGGTAGACCAGTAACCATCTTCTCCATAGATGGAAGAGCTCTGAAGTGTAGGTGAGCAAGTCTCCTATGCCATAGCTCACTTGAATTGGTGGAGTCATGCAATAATGCCTAAACTGGATGGATAGAAAGTTTGTATAGGCTCTCTTGACGGACACCAATCACACGAGTTGTTTTGATACTGGACTTCTTAGGCCAAGCAAGAACTTTCCCTTCAGAAAAAGCAACTTGGTACCCTTTGTCTTCCAATGCTGAAATTGAGACAGGATTTCTTTTGATTCCCGGTACGAACAAGACATCACTCAAATGAAGAGGGATGCCAGAATCTAGATGAAGAGAGTGGCCCCAGCACCTTTCACGGAATAACAAGCATCATCTTCGATTATCACTTGCAAGTTGGTTTCTCTTTCTACCAAGTCTAAAAGATAAAGATACTCTCAATATCCTATAATGTGTCTTGAAGCACCACTATCAATCAACCAAGTGTCACTGTCAATTGGAACATTGCTTGAAAGAGCGGAAATGAATAGAAATCCCCCTGAGTTGTCTCTAGATTCCATTTGAGGTGACACATCATCAACATCTGCAATAGAAGCATGTTGCTTTGGTCTTGTTATGCAATCTCGAGCATAGTGACCATACTTGTCACATATGAAACATTGAATATGAGAGAGATCCTTCTTCTTTGGTTCAGGACCAGAATCCAATTTTTTGTCTCTATTCCTCTTGAAATTGCCTTTTCTCCCTTCTCTTCCTTTCCTTCTGGAAGTTTGAGCAGCAAGGACATGATTTTCTTCATTATGAGAGCTTTGTCCATTCCCTCTTGCTGCCAACCTGGATTCCTCTTGAATGCAATCAGCTCTAAGACGATCAAACTTGGGCAATTTAGATCTTCCACTAATGCTTTGGATAAAGGGCTCCCAAGATTGAGGAAGACCATTCAGTGCCAACATAACTAGGTCTTTATCTTCAACTATATCTCCAATGGCACATAACTGATCCTTCAACTCAATAATCTTCATGAAGAAGGAGATGACTGAATCTCCTTTAGCCATTTTTATATGATGGAGTTGTTGTCTCAAGGCAAGAGCTCTGTTGGTGTTGTTGATCTCATACAAGCCTTGAAGAGTCTCGAACATGACTTTGGTTGTCTTCATCTTGGATATAATTGGCACAAGATGATCCTTCACGGAATCTATCAAGATCTTCCTAGCCTTAGTGCCATTCTTCTTCCATTGAGTTTTCTCAGCCTCATCGGATTGCTCAGGCACATCATTCTCCATGAAGTCTAGAAGATCATTTTCTTCCAATGCAATAAGAACTCTAAATTTCCAAGAGGTGAAGTTCAATGCACCATCAAGCCTATCTTCAACCTTGAGTCCATTCACCATCTTTGAAACTTAGATAGACTCCCTTAGATGAGAAGAAGAGGAGAAGACTTTGCTGCTTAAACAAATCTGATCTTGATCTTGCTTAAACCTGCTCTGATACCATGTTAAATTTAGACCAGAAATGAAGATAAGCAGCAATACAAAAAATAATGAACAATAGAACACAACAAATACTCTGGGAAAACCCTCCTTCTCGAGGGAGGAAAACCCAGCCAAAGATATATCTCTTATATTAGATTGAAAAGAGTAGAAATCTGCTTTACAACTTGGCCCAAACACAAGGCCGATCTGAAGCAATAAAAGATAGCACCTCTCCTAGGTGCGAATAAGCAAATAATATAATATCTCCTTGATCACAATCAGCTTGATGAAAATGTCGATCTGCTGCAAAATGTCGATCTCCTCCTAGAAGTGAAAATTTGTCTCTTGAATGAATGAATTACAAAATGAATGAGAATCGCCTTGTATATATACACATCAAGGCGTCTTTTCATGTAGGGTCGGCCTCTTTCACCAAATGAGACGACTTTTTATTTTGGGTCGGCCTCAAAAAATAAAATAATATATATAGTAAATTCGACTTGCTTCATTTATTTATTTATTATTTATTATTTTCGATTTTGAGAGAGGAAGAAATCTCTCGCCGCTATAGCATCAACACTAACTACCATCGCAAATGTGCTAAGTTGGTTGCAAGGATAGGTTCAATCCTCCGGAAGGGAGGGGAAGTATCACTCAGGAGAAGTGATTGGTTGGGTAACCTTTACAAAACCTATCTGAGCTCACACACACACTCACAATAGAATGGTTGAGTCAAGTCATAGTATTGGGAATTGGTAAGTCGTCCTTTAGGATGATGTGTTTGCATTAGTATCTTGATTACTGTTGAGTGCATTCTTGGATGATGTTTATGTATTTGGAGCTTACGGGTTCATTACTATGCTTGATTGAAGAGGTGAACTTACGTTGAATATATATCTATGTATGCATACGCATGTCAACAATAAACTATATGCATGGAGGAGCATGTACATGAGAGTGCATAGGTAGATGTACCTATGCACGATTATGAATGGGTTGCTTATGAGTATGCTGTTATCGTAGGGACAATCCGACATGTATGTATATATGTATATATACATCACATGTATATTACTTATCAATAAGATACTAATCGTTTATGTGCTTGATTGTAATCGAATGTATATATATAGGATATATAAATATATACATATGTATACATGTGTGCAAGTATAAACGATAACCCATGTGTGAGTACATCATTTGCATAAGGAAATCGAGTGGACTTATACCACACACACACACACACACATATATATATATTCGATATATAAATCGATCAACGGAAATGTAATTATTATGTAATTATTGCATATATATTTGAGTTTGTATATATTATTATCTTGCGAATAGAAAATAATATATATAAATACAAATACCTTTGTATTAGAGAAGTTTTATATATATATATATATATTGGTAATGTATACATAACTATTATGAGTCAATTATTATAAAGTAAATCGATTATTAGAAATCGATTTGAATAAAGCGATGGAGATATATGAGTTTAACATACTGTGCATAAACCTTTAGGCAAAGCGCTTAAAAGAAGAGCAAAAAGCAACATATAAACTTGTAGAGACTTCGCTTAAAGCTGAGAGAGGATATAAACATTTTATAAGGCTGAGTTAAGCCACCAAGGGCAGCGCTTAGAGAAGGTAAACTTGTGGCATCAAGCCATGTATATGGTCTTAGATATAAGGCGCTGAATATACATAACACAAAGCTAATTAATAAAGCATGAAGTTATATCATGAAACTTGTAAAGCGCATGAGTTAAGGAGTGAGGGCGCAACAAGTAGCGTGCTTAGTCAAAGCACAAGCTTGAATGCTAATATTGAGGAGTCGACTCATCTTTTCTCTGTCAATAGAATAGACTATGACCAAGTCGATATAGATTATGTGTTGCCAACAAATAGAGGACTGTTTCATAGAGATAAACCGCGCCAAAAGAATAGGAGAGATGTCTGATACATAGTGCCAATATATGAAAACTCTGTTTCTGTAGAAGTCTATCTTGGTTGCAAGTCGATTCTCATCTTTTAGGCATGTGCATATTTGAATTGGTCTTGAGCTGCTATCAAGCCAAGGGAGTCAACCTCTAGAGTGCCAAGCTAAGTTTTCACTTAGTCTTCTACCACCTTTTTGTTGTGTGAGGTGAGTCGATCTGCATGTAGAGTGTTGTCGATTGGCATGCCTTTTCTGTAGGCTACAATGTCTCATTTTTCTATATAAATAGATGCGATAGCTCTCTCATTTGGGGATGCAATATTATTCTGCAAAATCAATTCTGCTGCAAATATTCTGAGAGTTGTATTTTGTGAGAGCTTAGAGTTACTTAGTGAGAGCATTGAGTTACTTTGTGAAAGAGGACATAGTGAAGTATTGCTTTGAGTGGAAAAGTGAAGGCTAGCAAGCTATCTTTGGAAGCTATGCATCAAGTCAGTCAATTGGGTCAAGCGTATTATAGGCATGAGGATCTAGTTTTCTCTTATTTGTCTTTATTTATGAAAGAAAGAGTCTTGAATGTTTTGTTTGGAATTGCTTGAGAATACATGCATTAGGAAATCATAGCATTTGCTTTGGAAAGGAAAAGAAGTTGTTTTATGCTTTTCTATTAAAGTGTTTGTACATACTATATAATAGGAGTGTTTGTTTATTAGTAGTATTATATACCAGGGATGATGAAATATGATTAAAGGAAGTATCTTAATACTCCTATATATCGTATACGGGGATTATATATTGATGTCCTAAACATAGACAGTTTAGACTACGTGTATAATGTGAATTGTATCAACGTCATGAAGTGACTTGACACTGTAGCTTATTATGCTAGGGAACCTTGGGAATGATAGGGTTAGCATTACAAAAGTGAAGGTATGAAAGATATGATGTGATGTTATGCAAACCACATCAATTATCGTTACTTGAATGATCACTTGATCATACTCGAATGAAGCCCTAGGTTAAGATTTACCTACTGGGTTGGGATATGTACTTGACGACTCATTGAAACTTATAGGTTGGGAATAACTTGCTTGCTTGGGTTGATCATTTGGTCTTGATTGGAACATATAGGGTTAGATTAACCTATATAATCGAAATGGTCATTGGTTGATGACTTTATCCTAGTATTAGGATTTATCAAAGTTAAAACTCATCTATGTGGTTGAGCAGATCACTTGAGTTATGAGATACTAAATGTTGGAGACATAGGTTGTAATATCCCTTGCAAACTTTGGCCTTAACTTGTTGAATCTAAACTCAAGGAATATGGCCAGGTTCACCAAAATGAGAACAAAGATTTTAGTTACTATGAGTCCTCTAACACATTTAGGGTTTTCACCCTAAAGGAAGAGAGATAGACTAAAATGACAATGTTCACACTTAAAATGTCCCAATACCACAATAGTATTCCTTGTGTTAGTCGTATATCTTTACTTTGTTGTCGGCCGTAGTCGGCCTTGGTCGTAGTCGGCCAATTGTTAATAAAACTATAGATTAGTAAAGAATAATAATGTCATGTACTTTCGGGAAATCATGTTCGGATTAATGTTAATGTTAATGTTGTTACAAAGCGTCATGTTGGTTGGTTATCTAACTACCGCCGAATGTTATATGTAGCCTGTTGGATAGTCGGGAGATAGTTACGAGTGATATGTAATGAGTTTTTTTGGTGCCGATGTTTATTGTCAATCACTGCTGATACTCTTTTGTACATGATATTCCTGATGATGAATAAAGTTTTTGGTGTTCAAATATGATATCTTTCAGTTTACTATTTTATCCTATGTTTTGCACATTACCAGTTCGCCAGTAGTACGTAAGATTAGAATTACATTCCGTAGGCAAACATTTGGCGCCGTTGCCTGAACGGACTAGGGCATCATCTGCCATGGCAGCGTAATGGGTCAACCAGCGGAAGAACCTGTAAATGCTAATGAGGAACGGGAAGACTCATTGACAGAAGATCTGGTAAATTTGTGGAAAATATCGCTACGTGACCACGTGCGTAGGGAATCCCACATTCGGGAGATCCCTGAGGAAGTCATCTGGGATCGGCTGGAAGTGAACGACGAGGTAAACCACCTCCTGAGATCGCATGCCCAGTTCTGGCCCGCCATTTCATTATTCTGCAAGACTTGCAAGAAGAAGAGGATTCGCGAGTGCCGAAGGCAAATCGTTCAACGTTGTGAAGGCGAGACAAGCGTGAAGAGGAAGAGACAGCGATACTAGCCAACGTCGTACTCCGGTCGACAATGATGCTTGAACAACTAAATACCCGTGCGACGAACAAAGACAAGAATAAGAGTGCTGACGGGCCGCGGGACTCAGGAAGAAACAAGTTCGGCGATCACTCGGTACGCAAGAGCAAGAAAATTCGGCGAAGACGACTAAGGCAAGCCGGTAGAGGAATTGGATGAAGATTTAATTGAAATAAATCAGAGCATAAAAAGAACATATGAAAACCTGACAAGAATAGACACATCCATTGAACGGGCGCACCACAGTTTGTTAGAAGGAAGGGACGAAGACCCCTTCAGCACTCCACACGCAGGAAAATATAACCTTTATGCAAATGAAGATGATTTGAATAGCAGCATCAGACGATTTCGAGAGTTGTCCCTCTCGGACGACGACAACGAGTTAAGGAGGGGAAGACCAGAGCTTAAGACCCCAGGGCAGAGAGAGCATCGGCGGGATCCTGAGGAGACCCACGGTGTTGAGGACGCTGACGGAGGATGTGGAAGTGACTCGTACGTGGCCAAGAGTGCTGGTGACGCACAGGGACGTAGCGAGGAATCCACTAGTCTAATCGGGTCCAAAACACAAGGAGGTCAACAAGGAGGTCAACCGGTAAAGATGGCTCATCCGGATCGGCAAAAGTTGCCGAAATTCATGGGGAATGGCTCTAAGGATCCCGTACGGCATTGCAAGACATGTGAGACAATCTGGATAGCCAGCGGGCAGGATGACCCCGATCAGTGGCTGAAGGCATTTCCAGCAACACTCAGAGACAGTGCCATTGATTGGTACTTGGAATTGGACCAAGCGCAAAGAGCCACATGGAGGGTCCTGAAGCAAAATTTTGAAGCGGAGTTCAAACTTCTACGGGACGATAGTGAGATCGTCACAGAAATATATCATACCAAACAAGGAAAGCATGAGAACGTACGGACCTACAACAGGAGGATGAAAGACTTAATAGGGAAGCTGGAGGCACAGCCGGCAGATGGTTTAAAGAAACGATGGTTCATTGAAGGACTGATTCCCTCACTTCGGCGAAAAATGAAAGTAGTACCGCCATCCTCGTACACCGAAGCATACAATCGGGCGATGGATATTGAAAGTGAAAATAGGACTTCCTCGAAGGGGAAGAAGAGGGATGACGACGAGAGTGTCGAGGACAGTGACGATGAATCAGCAACCATACAAGCCCTTCGGCGGGATATGATGCGGATAATGAAAGATCTGAAGGCCGACAGGGAAGGATCCAAAGAGGCCAATGAATTATGGTGTACGGACTGTAAATCGGAAGGTCACACAAAGGCAAGTTGCCCAAAAAAGTTATTCTGTGACATCTGCCAGGTTATGGGACACTCCGTCAAGAAGTGCCCATACAATTTAAAAACCAAAAGTTCGCAAGTATTCTTCACTCAAGGCGAACAATCAACCCCTCCAACCACGCCACCAAAACCACAGAACAACAATGCATCCCCTGGAGGCTACCGCAACAGTCGGAGAAATACGTCGAGAAGCAAAATTCAGTACGATAGCAAAGGACGACCGATGATCCAGTGTCGGAACTGTAATGAATGGGGTCACTTTGCGAGGGATTGTCAGAGCGGCCAAGGCAACGGGGGAAAACTATGCAAGTGGTGTGGACCGGGTGATCATGAAGACACCGACTATCCGAAGCAAAAAGGAAGAATCAATATGCTGGAGGTAGCCGACGAGGAAGGCTTGGCGATTACAAGGGCACAGTCAAAAAGGGCAAATTACCCAGACCCTCGTACAGAGAAAGAACGATTTTGGGAGGCCAAGACAAAAGTAGAAGAAGCAATGGCGAATAAAGGCAAGAACCCGAAAGCTACCAGTACGTTGCTACAGTCGGAGTCGGAGAAGAATATCGTACGGCAGGTGCTTCACACAACCGTACCCATTAAGGTAACTGATCTCTTGCAAACAATGCCTTATCTCAAAGTAGCGCTTACAAATGCTATTGAAGAAAATCTTCCGAAGAGTTCACAAGAACATACGGAACGTACGCCAGAAGTGGTAGCCGAGACTGCAGACCCAATGCTACTCGCAGTAAGCATCAGGAGGAAACCAGCCGTCGTCGAGATGGAAATCTTGGGCATGAAATTATCTAACACTATAGTCGATGGTGGTTCAGGAGTAAACGTACTGCCAGAAGAAACCTGGAAGTGTCTGGGTAAGCCGACTCTTTGGCCCCCGACATTCCACCTCGTGGGAGCAGATCAACATGGCATCAGACCGTTGGGTACACTGATGGAACAGAAGGTCTTGATCGGCACGCAGCTGTTTCTACTAAATTTTGTGGTCATCCCACTGGAGAAAAAGGCGTACGATGCACTCTTGGGACGGGGATGGTTGATAGCTGCCAAGGCAGCCCACAACTGGAAGCGGAATACACTTTCAATAGAAAAACGAGGGAGGAAATATACCATTGATCTGAAGAACCAGGCCGTCAGTGAGGATTTAGCATCCTCGGCATCTGAATCCGGAGGAGACTTAGATGATGATGAGAGGAAGTTAATGGAACCAGACGAAGAAGGGGTACTAGAGATTGGCAGTTGCTCGGAAGATGAGACCAGTTCACTGAGCGGATTATTTCACTGGCAGATGGAGGACTATGAAGTCTTCCACCCGGATTGCAACATGCTGCAGGTCAAGGAGGGAGAAGCAGAACAAGACAAGGGCTTGACCAGTGAAACATTTCCACCTGAGTACGGAGAATATAAAGAAGACATGGCAGAATTGGATGTGACGCCAACACACAAGTTTGAAGAAGACAAAATCATTAGGTACGAGGAACCAACGCTGGAAAAGGTGAACCTTGGGGAATCAGCCAAACCCAGGGAGATTTTGGTGGGTGATGATTGGGACCCTGTCCTGAAAGCGGCAGCGTTCAAAATTTTCATGGAATATAAAGATGCTTTCGCCTGGACGTACAAAGATTTAAAAGGCGTACCACTGGAGTTATGCGTACACAAGATTCCTCTCATACCGGGAGCCCAGCCCGTACGAAAGCGACCGTACAGAATGAACAAAAACTATGCCGCTAAAGTTCAGGAGGAGATTGAGAAGATGCTAGAGGCCGGCATCATTTTTAAGGTGGAGGTCAGCGAGTGGGTATCGCCGATCGTCATATCATTAAAGAAAGAGGAGCAAATTAGAATCTGTGTCGACTTTCGTAGCCTAAATGCAGTGACTATCAAGGATCCATTTCCCATTCCCTTCACCGACTCGATTCTGGAAGAAGTTGTCGGGCATGAAATGTACTCCTTTCTAGATGGCTTCTCGGGTTACAATCAGATCAGTATCGCCAAGGAGGACAAATTAAAGACTACGTTCGTCGTCGAGGACGGGGTGTACGCATACAACCGAATGTCGTTTGGATTATGCAATGCACCAGCTACATTCCAAAGGATAATACTCCACATCTTCGATAAAATGTCGATAGGTAATTTCAAAGCCTTCCTCGATGATTGGTCGATTTATAGCGATAAGGACAAACATTTGAAAGCTTTAGGCGAGTGCATGGAACGGTGTAGAGCAGCCCGCCTTGCCTTGAATCCGAAGAAATGCAGATTTATGGTGCCGCAAGGGAAGTTGCTCGGACACATTGTGTGCAAAGTTGGGTTGAAAATAGATCCCGACAAGGTGAGAGTCATCGTACAGATGGAGGCTCCGGAGAACGTCACTGGTGTAAAGTCTTTCCTCGGGCATGTGGGATACTATCGGAGATTCATTAAAAAATTTGCCCAAGTGTCGTACCCTCTCGACCTACTGACGAGGAAAGGCCAACCATTTACATGGGCCGAAGAACAGGAGAAGGCATTCCAGGAACTGAAGGATCGGTTGATCACCTCACCCATATTGATGTATCCAGACTGGGATAAGGAATTCCACGTACATGTAGACGCCTCTAATTTTGCCATCGGAGCAACCCTAGCACAAGTGGGAGCTCACAGGTTGGATCACCCAGTATTTTTTGCGAGCCGGCTACTTTCAAAAGCAGAGAGGAATTACAGTACGACTGAGCGTGAGGCACTAGGAATGGTTTACTCCGTACAGAAGTTCAGGCATTACCTCCTAGCCACGCCGTTCACTTTCTATGTGGATCACCAAGCTTTGATGTACTTGGCAAACAAGCCGATTATCCAAGGACGGGTGAGTAGATGGTTACTTTTGCTGCAAGAATTCACGTTCACCATCATCGTACGGCCGGGAAAGAGCCATGTTATTGCCGATCAATTATCCAAAATCCGGTCGGGCGAACCTGCAGAGGGAGAGGTGAATGAAGACTTTTCGGATGCACATTTATTCCAGATTGCAATTTGCCCTTATGGTACGAGAAGATTGGAGATTATCTGTCCACATCCACGTTTTCGAAAGATATGCCACCAGCCGAAAGGAGGAAGATTGTACCGAAAAGTAAGACATTCCAGTTGATCAATGGGTTACTCTACAAGATGGGACCCGACCAGATACTCCGGAGATGTGTCGTCGAAGAGGAAATACCTGGCGTACTAAAAGAGGCACATGAAGGACTGGCTGGCGGCCATATGGGACCAGATGCTACAGCAAGGAAAATCCTCTTGGCAGGTCTATGGTGGCCGACGATGCACACGGACGCTAGGGAGTGGGTGTTAAGCTGTGACACTTGCCAGAGGGTCGGGAAACCATTAAAACGAGATTTCATGCCACTGCATCCCTCACAGCCACAGGAATTGTTCGAACGATGGGGGTTGGACTTCATCGGACCATTGAAGGTGAGTCACTTGCATCGATGCCGATATATTGTGGTCGCTACAGAATATCTGACGAAGTGGGCGGAAGCTCGAGCATTGCCAGACAATACAGCACAAAGTACGGTAAGATTCATCTACGAGCAAATAGTAACACGGTACGGCATCCCCATTCAGATCACGAGTGATCGTGGAGGACACTTCGTTAATCATGTTATAAGGTTGATGACGATAGAGTTCCGAATTTTTCACAACCTGTCAAGTCCGTACTACCCACGAGCTAATGGCCAGGCGGAGTCTACAAATAAGGTGCTCGTATCAGTGATTCACAAATCATGTGGCGTGGAAGAAGCGGACTGGGAAGAAAGGTTACCAGTCGTCCTATGGGCATATCGTACGACGTACAAGGTAACGATGGGCCACACACCTTTCCAATTGATGTACGGTCAGGAGGCGGTGATGCCCATGGAGTATATGGTACCAAGCCTGAGGATAGCCGTGGAGAATCGGTTGGGCGATACTAAAAGCTTGAAGGAAAGACTATACCAACTGAATAAGCTAGACGAGCGAAGGGTGATGGCACAATGGGCGACGGAGAACATGCAACGGCGACGGAAATATTGGCACGACAAGCATCTCCGACGAATGAATTTCCGACCAGGACAGTTGGTTCTGAAGTATAACGGCCGTAACGAGATCAAACCGGGGAAGTTTAAAGTTCGTTGGTTGGGACCGTTCCGAGTACGGGAAGTAGGTGATAATGACTCTATAAAGTTAGAAAATCTCGATGGGTCACTGATATCGGAGGCAATCAACGGATCGAAGCTAAAACCATATCAGGAGAGAAAAGAGAAGAATACTATCGCCATCAATATGCTGGGTTATGCCACAAAGGAAGATTGGCCTGTGCAACGTGAAGGGCCGAGGGAACAAGACTGGGGAGTAGGAGGTCCCGGATATGTAGCAGATGCTGTTTGGGCAGAATCGGGCCGAGATCAAATAATTGAAGAAAGGTTGGCAGAGAAGCGAGTGGAAGGAATTGCAGTACCACGGATACACAAGCACTTAACCAATGCAGTGTTCGGAACCCCTGCCCTATGGCATCGAATGGGGGGACATTGGCACTATGTAGCCCCTTATGAAGGAGTAAAACGGGGATATATAGCCAAGGACTTGGACACGGAAGCCCAAGCGGAAAAGGAGAAACAGGCAGAAGAACAAGATGAGTCCCAAAAGGATGACGAGGAGGAATGGACTGAGGAGCAATGGGATGCGTATTTCGAGAAGAAGGCCCCTTGCTTAAAGATAGTGTTGAAGATAGAAGATATGTTTGTGTCAATGGTGGATGGGTATATAGAAGATCTCCTGAAACAAATGCGTCGAGAAAGAAGAAAAATACCAAGGGTTAGGAAGATCGCAACTCAAGATGGACTCTGGAAAATAATTCCTAACCTGGCGGGACCACCAACAGTACAAGGCGACGATGTTACGTGGTATCAACAGTACGGCGGAAGGTACATCGATGGAAGTTTTTGAGGTATTGGTCCTGCTCCTTTACTGGATAAATGGTTTGATATAGAATATATAGGAACCTGTTGCGAGGAAGAATGTTATAAACGGCCACCACACACACATCGTGTCCTCGAAGTCCGGATCAGGCCTGGTCATCGAAAGGATCAGGCAAAGGATCGCTCGATCGGTCGACATCCATCATCAGCATCATCCGTCGAAATCCATCCGGGCAAAATTTCAATGAAGTCGGATCGGCGCTCAAAAGAGTCGGCAATCCCATCGAGGTCATAAGCCAGGACAATAAATCCGTCCTCAGTCATCAAATTAAAGCTGAGTCATCAAAAGTCTGACTCTTGAACAAATCGTCACGAAATAAAGAAAGGTGGCTAAAGGAAATCATCGTAGTAAAGGAGAAAACAATTAAATTAAAGGTTAGCAAAAGCTTCGACCAGGCGTCTGACCAAGGGGAAAGCGGTCCGTCCGTCAAGTTAAAATGTCATCTCTTTTAAGCCGTCTGACCATTTAAAAATGAAAAGATGCGGAGAAAGGGGAACCGTCGGGCTCTCACAATGGGAGAAGGGCTCACGAGGAATCCGTCACAGCACCGATAAGAGATCAAGCCTGGAGAAAGGAACTTCGTCTGGCGCCTTCCACCAGTTCAAAGTTTTGAAATTAAAATGCGGCATTCAAGGTATTCTCAAACCGTACGGTATTTTCAAGTTTTCCAGTATTCATTCTATTTGTCAGTGGAAATCGTACGGCAAGTGCAAATTGAAAATTTGGCCAAGTTCTACACCGTACGGCCATTGCAAGTTGAAAATTTTGCCAAACACTGCATCGTACGGCAATTACAAGCCCCTCAGTCTTCACTCAGTTGGCCACTGGAGGTCGTACGGCCATCACAGACTGAAAATTGTGCCAAGGTTGACATCGTACGGCAACTTGTTGATCTTCCCCAGGTCGTACAGCATCAGAACATCAGAAGATTTCGTACGGCATCAGCATACCAGAAGAATTCGTACGGCATCATCCTAGCAGCAGGGTTCGTACGGCATTCACAAGACTTCCAAATCGCACAGTGCTTCCAAGTCGTACGGCATTCACAGTGCTTCTAGGTCGTACGGCTTTCATAGTGCTTCAAGGTCGTACGGCTTTCACAGTGCTTTCAGATCGTACGGCTTTCACAGTGTCTTCAAACCGTACGGCAATTACAGTGTTTTCTAATTGTGCGGCAATCACAAGGTTCCCAAACTGTACAGCCTTAGGGTTGCAAAGTCATACGGCCATTCATCCAAATCGTACAGCCTTGGCAGATCATTTGCCTTGTACGAATTTTACACATTCGCCAGATCGTACGGAATTTGGAAGTAGTACGGATTTCCAAGAACCTGCACAGCGTACAGCCTTCCCAGCTTTTACCAGAGTTCGGCAGTTTCCGTCAGTTCGGCAGTTTTCAGCAGTTTGGCAGTTTTCGGCAGTTCGGCAGTTTTCGGCAGTTCGGCAGTTCGGCAGTTTCACAACTGTCTCGCGAGTTATAAAGTCTGCTGGAATCGCCGAACTGACAGAAAGATGGACAAGGGTAAGAAGGCTATGCAGCACCAGCCAAAGGTAGCCTCGGCGGGGAAAAGAAAAAGGATGGACGCCAATAATGAAACGATGACATGGGAGAACCTAACCAGCAACGAGTGCAAACAATGGTGGCGAAGCACTCCTGACGACCACTCCCTGAAGGTTGCGCTTCGACACGCTTGGGTAGACAAGGCTGTGCTAGTGCCCTTCTTCAATTCTTGGGAGTTCGAGCCTTGGCTGAAGGCGATGGTGGATAACTATTGCAGGCATACACACAAGTCAGTAATTGATTACAGAGGTTGCCGAGTGACCATTTCATTTTGGCCGCAGGACTTCGAGCGGGTGTTTGGCGTCCCAGCTTCGAGAATAGGGGTTAACAAACCCAAGAGGATGACACAGGAGCACAAGGAATTGTTGGTCAAGCAGGTGTGTCGAAGTGACTTGTCAGCGGAAGAACAGAATACCATATGGAGTGCTGGCAATCGAGGTCTCCGGAAAAACCACTTGGCAACAGCAGAATGGAAGTGCTTGCTCGACCTAATGAAATGCCGACTCACAGGTGCTAGCCGAGCGTCGGACATTGCTATATGGCTGGTTGATTTCATGGTCAGACTCCGCGTTGGCCGAGTATACAACTGGGCGAGGTTACTCACAGAGCAGATGAGAGATTTCTTAGCGCAGAGGCATAAGGCCTTCTACATGACCCAGCACGCCATAGCCCTCTTTCTTGATGTCGTTCACACACAGGTGCCCGAGGGCAATTGGGGTCGGTTGCGGCCACTTACTCACCTGGATCCTGGATTGCCAATCGTATTCTACTGGTCAGAACTGGAAGTAAAGCAAGCAGCCGAGGGCAAGCAGGGAAAGAAGAGGGGAAAGCGGAAGAGGCGTGGGTGGAAGAGGCTGCTCGAGGGAGGAGGCTACCGGAGGCGGAAGCGATACATCGGCGAGGGGGAGGAGCCATGGTTATCTTCTTAAGCCCTCGGGTCTAGTCCAGGGGCGATGAGGAGGAGGTGTCTGCTCGCCATAGGGGGTGAGGGAAGCGAGGAGCCGAGATTGACGCCACCATTGCGCTACGGCCCGGCGGGGTTACTCTTCCACTTCCACCGGCCGGGAAGAGCACATACTGATGAAAGCGTTCACTCTTCCGATTCGCCCGGTTAGGCAGGCCCGAATGTTGAGGTAAAACGCTTCACTACCGGTGCATCGCCGGAATTGCGGCACCTCTGCGCCACCGCGACATCACAAAGGGGCGATCCACTACATCGGCGAGTTCCCGCGCACTTACCGGTCGAGAACTACCCGGCCGGTTTATTCCCCTTACACCACCGCCCGACGCTCGGCAGCGGCGAGTGCTTAATCTACGGCAGCGGGCGGGGAATGGCGGAAACCGTGAAAAGATACTACTCCAGCCCGGGCACCCGAGGAATTGCCGCAGATTGATAGGCCCCGGTTGGGATCGATGAGCCCTCTGGGGCGTGGCCCGGCAGCCGAACCCGGCGGGAGAAATCCCTGGCGGAGGGACAAAGAGGATGAGAGAAAGAGACGATCGTTCCACACCAGCCCGAGTGAGAGGCGAGCGGGGCTTGGCACTGAGATGGCAGCACACACTTTCGGAGGCTAGCATAGCAGAGGCACCAAAGACAGCCATTCAGGAGCCTCAGCCGATAGTCGGGGAACCGCCCCAGGAGGAGACAGAACCTTGTACACCTCCCGACGATGAGGAGAACGAGGAGGGTGACTCCACGGAGGGATTTGTCGTGGAAATGTCACAGCCAGACCCATCGGACCCAGTAGGCACGGTACAGCGATATGTACAGGAGCTCGAGCATATGGGCAGGTTGATGATCCGAGTGGGACAGGTTTCTAGGGACCTCAGGATCGGCCGATCTCCTCTAGTGGGCCAGGAAGTTCATCGCATCCGAAGATTTGTACAGATGGGGTGTGAAGCTGAGTTCGCACGGATATTTGGCGAGGGGTGGCCAGCAGGAGAGACTCCTACTATGATGAGAGCCTGGCGGGGTCGACCACCGAGACTAGTAGGACGGGACGCTGGGGTTCTGGAGAGTTTATATTATATAGAGCTTGCCTTCCGAGATGTCTTTATTCTTATGAGCGCCGATATTTCCCTTAGAATTGGCCCAGGTATCCGCGTCAGTGGGCCTATGGAGAACTCCTACAGAGGTTAAGGATAGATCCGCTTCGACCATCAAACATTGAGGTGGCGCAGGCGGGCAATCTACCGACTACGGTGAGAGGAGGCTTCGATTGGAGGTTTAGGAGCCTCGGGTGGCGGTTTGGAACCACAATTTGGCGGTTTGGAGGAGAAACAAAGCGAAGAAGCTGACATAGGGCGGCCGAGGTGAAAAGCAGTAGAGAGCAGTTAGTTTACAAAAGAGGTTGGTTGGCGACTAAAGTCACGAGGAAGCGAGAAAAATGGAAGCGGCTGGATGGTCGCGGCAAGGGGAGAGATCAGCGGTCGGCTTATCAGTGAGAGCATTCTTCCACCACTTCGTCATCGTGCATCCGGGGGATGCACTCCCTTCCCCCTACTTCTCAGTGATCTTATCTTACTGTATGTATGTCGTCTAGAAGACGACTTCTTTTTTGGGGGGGATGATGTTAGTCGTATATCTTTACTTTGTTGTCGGCCATAGTCGGCCTTGGTCATAGTCGGCCAATTGTTAATAAAACTATAGATTAGTAAAGAATAATAATGTCATGTACTTTCGGGAAATCATGTTCGGATTAATGTTAATGTTAATGTTGTTACGAAGCGTCATGTCGGTTGGTTATCTAACTACCGCCGAACGTTATATGTAGCCTGTTGGATAGTCGGGAGATAGTTACGAGTGATATGTAATGAGTTTTTTTGGTGCCGATGTTTATTGTCAATCACTGCTGATACTCTTTTGTACATGATATTCCTGATGATGAATAAAGTTTCTGGTGTTCAAATATGATATCTTTCAGTTTACTGTTTTATCCTATGTTTTGCACATTACCAGTTCGCCAGTAGTACATAAGATTAGAATTACATTCCGTAGGCAAACACCTTGCAATAACTGTCCTTAGTTTGTTGCTTTAGGCCTCAAGGAATATTGTCAAACACTTCTCATACAATCTCTTTACTAGTTGTTTCTGTATTTTCAGTTTGCTTGTTTGCTTGAAATGGTTTCAATTGAAGTCAAGAAGCTTGCAAATTAACTCAACAATGTCTAAGCAATGAACTAGATGCAAATGCAATTTCTTTCTGGCTTTTTGGATGCAAACACATGAACTTTACATGAGAAACATACTCCTACAGCCAACTAACATTTTTACAAACAATTGGCATGCAAACTAATATGCTGGTAATGAATGCTATAAAAATGAACATTACATCGAACATATGGCATGCAACTTATAACTCCTTTATTGATATGTCCACTCTAATACAATGCTAATAAAATAGCCAAGACTCTTGGCTTTACAAATGAGATTCAAATACAATGCCAATCTGATTTAAATGATCACCTACAGCAACAATGAATACTATCCTATATGCTATGATAGATGCAAACAATATAGAGGAACCTGATTTATAGTAGTGCCTTATGATGATGGAGAAGTAGCAACAAAAATCAAATGAAATGATCTCCTCTCTAGCCCAAATCGAAGTTGAAAGGAAGCCGCCCCTCTTTTAACTGATTGCTGATGAAATAAAATAATTCGCAGCCCCTAGACACCTTCTCAAGAATCCATCATCAATGTGTCGACCCCACAAGTGAAGTGCCCAAGCTTGGATATAAAATCGATGCAACAAATGGCTTCTAGGAACAAAATCGTGGCCTCCACTAGACTGAAAAGATGACTGGAAATTTATATCAGAATATACATGTGATGCAAAATCGTCCCTTGAAGGACAAATCGATGTAGTCTCCAATGGCAAGATAATCTTCAAATCAAACCCTCAATCAAACCTCACAAAATTGGCCTTAGGCCACAAATTGCACAATGAAGAGACTGAATTATCTCTCCCAATCGCTGCAACCCTTCGGAGGATATTTCACCACCTCAGTTATTCTAATCAATGGAAGTTTTTGTTTACAAAGATTAATGGCTGTAAACTGTAGAAACCCTAGACTCCACGATGGACATATCAAAAAAAATATCAATTTCCTGGATAACGAAACAATGGCTGACCATCACCACTTATACTTTTCCTCACCAAGTCTAGGGCGGCCATCTAGAAGTTTCCACAATATTCTTTTATTTTATTTTATATTTTATATTTTATATTTGCACTTTATTATAATATTAAAATATAACTTTAGAATACCTAAAGTGCAAACATGATAGCAAACCATCCAGATAACACAATATGTGTTCCAACACATTATGTTTTCTAACATTCAGCATAACATAGGAAGCCTCCATATAACTACCGAATCCAAGAAAAGAAGCCAACCACCATCTGGGTAACTGCCACAGAGACCGTCTAAACATGCCCTATTAGCCTACGAGGGCCACTAATAAGCTAATCATGTTGATGTGTGAATATCTAACTAGAAGGGGACATTACAGTCATTGGAGGCTAATTGAGTGGGCTAATTGAGTTATGAGACATGTACTTGACGACTCATTGAAACTTATAGGTTGGGAATAACCTACTTGCTTGGGTTGATCATTTGGTCTTGATTGGAACACATAGGGTTAGATTAACCTATATAATCGAACTGGTCATTGGTTGATGACTTTATCCTAGTATTAGGATATATCAAGGTTAAAACTCATCTATGTGGTTGAGCAGATCACTTGAGTTATGAGATACTAAATTTTGGAGACATAGGTGGGATTACCTATTGAGTTAGAGTTGCTACTTGGGTAGTTGCTTTATACTCTTGTTATGAAGTTATAATGTTGGCAAGATTCTACTCTTGAATAATCCTTTTTACTAAGGAGGTTACACTCTTGAATGGAATCATCTATTGATATGATTATTCTTCAATTGAGGTCATTCATCGAAGAGACTACTCTCTTGATGAGAATCACATAATAATGTGAAGTATTGCTGAATGGAGTCAGTTATTAGTATTAATCTATGATTAGATGAAGCTTATGTAACTATACTTTAGCTTATAAAGTTATACTTGGGACTAGGTTGTCGTTTGAAGAGAATAGCTTGTTTATCCAAAGTTAATTTGTAGATTGGAAAAGCTCATATGTTATACCTAGGGTTGGAATATCCATCGAAGGGGGTAACTTATGCTTTATTGGTAGAGATACCATAGTGTTTTGGGAAAAGGGGAATAGGTTATTTCTGAGGTTAGGGATAACCTATGGAAGGAAATTACCTAAGAATAGTATATGAACAGTCATAATCCAAACCGAGCTATAGAAGTGTATGTGAATAGGAAGACTGTCACTCGAAGTACTGGGTGAGAATAATTTGGCCAAAGTAGTGTAAGTAGCCACTGTTTACACTATCAATTCACTGTGTTTCTTTTATGCATTCTAGTTCAGGATTTTCATACTCATAGGGGAAACGACCGTATGATTAGGTTCCGGTTTGTAGGACACAACACTAAGCTCAGATAGGCTATTGTTTTGAGGTTTACCAACCAATCTCTTCGTCGAAGAGTAGGGCCATCTTGTCATATGTGATAGATGTGCAGGGGACCGCATTTGAGTCCGTGGTTGGCGGAAAAGCACTTGAGTGATGCTTCTCCTCATCAGATGGCAGCCGAGGTTTGCAAATTGCGCCAGCATTGGGAACAGCTAAAGTGTATGAACCAAGGAGCGGGGACATCCAGAATGTATACACCTTTGTGGCGGCATTAGGGCCAGTTTGTATATCTATTGCCAGATGAAGTTAAAAAGAGCTATGTATGTATCTTGTACCCATTTATATGGAAGGATGTAATCTTGAATAAACTTGAGTTTATTCAATGTGAAATATACTAAGTTACCGATTCGCCTCCTGGAGCCTCTGGATACAATTCGATTCGTACCAGATACGAAATTCGGGTACGATACAATGGAAAATCAACTAGGATACGAAATTTGGTCTGCGGATTCAAGCTAGATTTGATTCGCCACTACGGATTCGACTAGGAAACGGCAAGAGGAATCCACGACAAATCCAGACATGAAAACGCCTAGGCCGCAGAAAAAGTGCTTTTAAGCATATTTTTTAATCATTTTTTTGACCATCAGTTGACTTCTAAATAATTTAATATTCATTCCAACCCTAATTTATGCCTCCAAACACACTAAATAGGTAAAAGCAATCTCATTTAACAATTTGTGAATGAAAAACAAGTTTTTTTGCCTCCATTGCTGAAATTTCTCTCTTGCTTGCACAAGCTTGAATATACTTGAAGGTTGATCGTTGGTTGTTCAAAGTTGATTGTTGTGCTATTTCTAAGCACTTGCAAGTGTCCGTTCGTTGCCAAGAAGATCGTAGAGCAAGA
>VDFB02183210.1:24409-54397 GCA_007258455.2 Sequoia sempervirens | reverse complement strand
CACAACCCACTCTTCAGAAAAACCAAAAGCAATGATAACTTTGCACAAGAAAGACCACTTAACTCTATCATAAGCCTTTACCATATCTAGCTTGATGAACATAGCCTTTTCTTTGGATGCCGCCATGGAATGAATAGTCTCAGTAGCAATGACCGCACCATTTAGGA
Source organism: Sequoia sempervirens (assembly GCA_007258455.2). Taxonomy (NCBI): domain Eukaryota; kingdom Viridiplantae; phylum Streptophyta; class Pinopsida; order Cupressales; family Cupressaceae; genus Sequoia; species Sequoia sempervirens. The sequence continues at coordinate 54,230 of VDFB02183210.1, read as the reverse complement.
TTTTCCTATCGGCCACGAAGCCACTCTATTCCTCAAAAATAAGCTTACCAAGCCACCGCTTCAACCTTTCAACAATTAGATTGGAAATAATTTTGTGAACCACATTGTAGAGAGAGATAGGACGAAACAAACTCAACTGGTCCTCACCCTCACACTTGGGTATGAGAGCAAGAAAGGTAGAATTCAAGGCCCTCAACTTTTGCTTGTTCCTTTGAGACTCTTGAACCACTTTTAACAAAATCAATTTTATAATATCCCATAATTCTTGAAAGAACTCAATTGAAAAGCCATATGGACCAGAAGCTTTCCCTTTCTTCATCTAAAAGATAGTAGCCTCCAATTCTTCCAAGGTAATTCCACCCAATAGGTGCTCGTTCATCTCACTAGTGACCAAAGAAGGGATGTAGGACAAAAAAAGGTTTTCTTCCACCAACGCCTCCTAGGAGTCCTCTCTAAATAAGGAGGCAAAGAACTGCAAAGCCTCACTAGAGATATCACTCAAAGAGGTCAAATGCTCACCCCTATCATTTATAAGAAAATGAATTGAATTACCATGTCTCGTGGCCTTCACGAAGTTAAAGAAAAAGGTAGTGTTTTTATCCCCCTCCTGTAACCACTCAACCCATGTCTTTTGTTTCCAAAAAATCTCCTCACACAACTCCCATTCTTCGAAAGCTTTCAAAGCCCTTGCCTCCTCCCTAAGAGAATATTTCAAAAGGCCCAACTCCCTAATCTCACGGGTGATAGTATCCAAATCAGCTTGAGCTACAACCTTAGCCTAAAAAATATTACTAAAGCACTACATGTTCCACCTTTTGAGTTGGTACTTCACAAACTGTAGTTGTTTGGAAAAAGGAATACATAGCAATGCCAAAAGAAGGTCTCCCCCTACACCACCACTCAACAACATGATCCTGCAAAGATGGATCCTGCAAGCACATGAGCTGAAACATGAAAGAAGGAGAATAAGTTACTCGAGCTAAAGCATTAGATAATTTGATAGGGAAATGATCTGAGCCCCTCCAATCCAAAATCTCAGAACAAGTCGACCAAGAACGACCAATCCAAAAACAAGATACTAAGAACCGATCAAGCCTCTCAACAATACAATCCACCCTAGTCTCCTATTATTCCAAGTAAACTAACCATTACTAGGCTTGATATCAACAAGATTCAAAGCTGAGATGTTATCGCATAGTAGAAATGCAAAGGGCTCCAGCCTCATAGTTCCACCCTTTTTTCATCAAAATCTGTAATGGCATTAAAGTCACCTACAATAATCCAAGGAAAGAGAGGAATATAGCTTTGAATAAACCTAATATGAGACCACAAGTATTGCTTATGAGGAAAATCAGAAGGCGCATAAATGTTGGAAGGAAGAATTGTTTCTCTCGTTTGCAAGCTTGAAGCAACCACATAAATAGATGACTTACATAACATCCACTAGAGAGAACTAATCTTCAATGTATTCCATAAATAGGCCACATCCCCCGCATTACCTTGGGCCCTAATGCATTGGCATTGACCTTGTCCCCAAAGTTTAGGCATCATATTCTCAATAGACAACTTAGTTTCCTGTAAAAACAACACATCAGGAGAATGCTTTCTCACTAAATCACGAACAAATTTTTGTCGAGGGCCACTATTCAGGCCCCTTACATTCCATGAGAAGACAATCTTTCGAGGGGTTAGAAAAATGAGAGTCCAAAGTCTTGACAATACCTGACTGCACAAAAGTTTCCCCCATCATCTTTATTTTCTCAAAGTCCTTCTTTATCCCAGCCTTGGAAGACTTCTCAGCCACTCCATTTTTAGATCTTTCTGAAGAATCCCCAATGTACAAGAAGCCTTATTGCCTTTCTCCAAATTAGGCCCCTCTTTCACTAAAGGAGGAGAGATCTCACCTCCCCCTTCATCACAACCAAAATAACCTTAGGCCCCGCTGAAACTGACATACTGAAGTCAGTGTCCATTTGCAAAGCACCAACATACTGTAGATTATGAAGACTATCATAAATAATGCCCTCCTGACCCATCTCCACAACAACATGATCCATAGCCAACAAACCTGGGTTCACCTCTTGCTGACTAAGGTCATCTAGAATCTCAAATCTATTAAAAGTGTCCCCCTCTTGTTGCTCCTTCAAACACCTCTTCCATCCACGATTTCTATTATGGGCCTTCACAAGAATGAAACCCTTTGTACCTGCATCATCACCGGGAATGGGAGCCTTCCCTTTATCAACCTTATGAGGGTTGTGAGGAAGCTGAGTAGATTGAGGCTCAAAAGATTTGGACCTTAGGCATTTTCACTGCAAATGGCCATATTCATGACATAAACGACAACGAAAAGGAAAATTCTCGTAACCAAATTGTTGCACCCAAGAATACGAGCCAACTTGAATTTCCAAAGAGTCAGGAAGAGGATTACTCAAATTGATCTCAACACAAATGTGGGAAAAGTCATTACCTTTCTATCCTGTGTTTGTTGAGAAGGACCCACTGGCTTCCCCAAGATCGAAGCAACCGTTTGTAGGATATCATTGTGCCAAAACTCAACTGGAAATCGAGGAAGGTGCACCCACTTCGGAACCTGGTTCGGGAGCTCCTCTGAGGGATTAAAACCTGCATGTCATGGCTTAATTAATAAACCAATTTGGTTGTGGAAATAGGGCCCACCTTCAAAAATTCTATCGCGATCAACCATATAGTTCAAAACCACCATGAAATAATTATTCGCCAACAACATCACTTCCATTTCGTCTTCCAGAATCCAAGTCCGTTGTGCCCATTACTCCAAAAATTGGAGTGAAACCCGCATTCCCATGAATTTACAAATCAAGGCATGCTTCGAGAAATATTCAATATGCTCCGCAATTGAATTTGGTTGTATCACCAACATCAACCTTGCTTTGCATCGCTCCAGATGACCATTGATTTTTGGAATTCAAGGTCCTCCAGACGGAGCAAACTCTCTGATCCCCAAGTCATTATTAAACAAATTGTTATCAACCACCCTCATCGAAGGAGGAGGTGATTTCATTCCAAAAGCAACACGAAAGTCCAAAGAGGGTGTGTATCCAGATGTTTCACCAGTACCCATCACCACAAAAACACAAGAGCCTCAAAGAAAAGATGAACAAGGATTCACTTGTATCAAGACCAAAATGAGATGGCAAGAAATCCACCTGAAACCCCCACTGCCACTGAAGAAGGATAGAATTAAAGAGAGAGTAGTGCACAAAAAAGAGAAGCCCTAACGTAGCACCCCTAGGCACCAAGGACTCCCCACCGAACAAAAGTAAGCGCCGCACACACTAGATCTCCCCTCAAACGTAGAAAATGACACACAACACACAAAAGACCCCACTCCAAGCTCTACTAGATGCATGCATAGGAAAACTAGAACATGCAAGGCACGACTTACTAGCCGCAGGCTTGCAGCAAACCTTCACTCGCGCTCGACCTCATCTTCCAACCTCACCTGGATGCATGAAAGTGTTTAGAAAAGAACCCATTTTCAGGAAGACAAGTTTGAAGAGATTTTTGAAGGGGAAGATAAGAGGTGTATAATTTATTTAGAGAATAATATTAGGGTGTTTGTTGCAAGTTGGGACTGATTTATAATAGTCCATTAAAGCATCAAAACTATAGGTTGAAGCTACATGAGTTGCAGGTGGAATGGAGGTGCTGGAAGGTGAAATAATTTGCAAAAGATTGCATAGATGAAATAGTTTATTTTTTAAATATTATTCTATTGCATATCAGATGTTGGTATGGGTTTATTTTTATGTTCATCAGTCCATTGATGACTGAAAACTCTTGTAATCAGACTTCTTTAATAGAGAAATTTGGTGTTTCCTGTGCAAGCAATTTTCTAAATTTTAAATTGTAAGTTTAATTTTTTGTTGGAGATTTTGTTGAGAGGTTTTTAGAGAGGGTTTTGAGAGTATTAAATCCTCTCTCCATTAAATTTCATGGAATTTTTCCAAAATAGACAAGTTAACTTCACATGGTCCTACAAATACATGCCTGGATTGGACCCTAATCTAGTACTACATCATCTAACAGTAACACCAAGGGAAAAACTAGTAAAGAAGAAGCTATGCAAAATACACCCTCAAATAGCATTGTTGGTCAAAGAGCTTCAAAATTTGTTAGATGTGGGTTTCATTCAACCAATTGATTATCTCGAGTGGATATCAAACTTGGTCCCTATCACTAAACCCACTGGGGGCATCAAAATATGAACAAATTTTAGAGACCTAAATAAGGCATGTTTTCCTTTACCTAACATAAATATGATTGTGGATTTAACAAGGCATGTAATGCTATCCTTAATGGATGGATTCTCAGGATACAATCATAATTGCATTGACCCTAAGGATCAACATAAAAAACATTCACTTGTCCATGGGGAACCTTTTGTTCGAATGTCATGCCCTTTGGCCTTAAAATGTCAGAGCTACCTATCAATGGGCTATGAAAACTATCTTCCATGACATGATGCATATCCTTATGGAAGATTATGTTAATGATCTTCTAGCAAAATCACTCACCAATGAAGGTCATCTTGACATATTGGCTATTTTTTCTGATAGATCAAAGAAGTATAACATTCGGCTAAATTAGCATCAAGGTAAACCCAACAAAGGTAAAATAAATAATTGGCATGCCTCCTCCCACTACTCTAAACCGATTGTGAAGCCTATATGGAAAGCTTCAATCCATTTGTTCCTTCATTTCAAAGCTAGCAGATAAATGTCACCCTTTTACACACCTTTTGCAAAAGGGTGTTACATTTAAGTGGGAATTTTTTTTTCAAAAGGCATTCCAATAACTAAAAAATTATTTGGCATCTCCTTTAGTATTAATGCCACTAATTTAGGGCAAACCTTTGCTATTGTATATATCTACCACACCAATAGCACTGGGTACACTCCTTGCACATCATGATGACACAAGTAAAGAAAGGGAAATCTATTATATTAGTTGTACTTTGGTATGTTGTGAACTTAATTATATATCGACTGAATGTGCCTCTTTAGCAGTTGTTTTTGCTTCACAGAAGCTAAGACATTATATGTTAAACCACAAGAATAAACTTATTGCAAAAATTGATCCTCTCAAGTATTTTTTGAATAAGGCCATGGTCACAGGGCGAATAGCTAAATGGGTTATGATCTTGAGTGAATTTGACATTGAATATGTAGACATGAAGGCTATAAAAGGGCAAGTGATCGCAGATTGGTTAGTAAATGCCCCTATTTTAACTAATCACCTGCTAGTGTTAGATTTTCCAAATGAGGGTATATTCATGGTAACTCCTACTCAGATATGGAAATTGTACTTCAATAGATCATACACCTGGCATGGATTAGGAGTAGGTATACTATTTATCACCCCAAGATGATTGTATACCCAAATCATATCGTTTTACATTCCCATGTACAAACAATATAACAGATTACAAAATACTAATCATAGGACTTATGACAATTATATAGTGGAAACTCAATCAAATACAAGTCTATGATGATTCCTAGCTTGTTATAAAGTAGATGAATGATGAATAACAAACCAAAGATGATAAAATTCTACCCTATAAGAAAATGGTATATAATTTTGAACAATACTTCAATGACATCACATTTGAGTAGGTTCCTAGACTAAGCAATAAAGAAGTAGATGCCATGGACACCCAACAATGTGAATTCTTAGTGGAACAACTCTTATTCCCTGCGTTTATTGTTCTAGAGTATGAGCTTGTGTGTGAACTCATTAGTCCCAATTCTTCCTAGTACCAATCCATTTACGATTACCTCCATAAAAAACCCTTCCACCCAACTTATCCAACAACTAGAGAAAATATTTCATTAGATGTTTATCATGATTCCTCCTTCTAGGTGATACACTATATCAAAGGAGCTAGAGAAAATATTTCATTAGATGATCATCCTATATTTTCTATAGAATGTTGCTAGTCAAGAATGTCCCCCACGACCTCTGGTCATTTTCCCCCCAATTGCTTGGCCCTTTTGAAAATATCCTAAAGATGGACAAATCGAATGTTACTTTTTCTAGCATGGATGCTCGAGTGCTTATTTCGCTTAGCCATGGCATGGATCTGCTTGGTAATTTGGGCATCTCCTTTGAAGGGTCCCTTCATTTCTGGCCACTCGTGATTCTTGGAGGGCTAAATGCGTGTTATCTCTGTAGGCGTGAGGGGCATATTAGAAAAACTTGCCCCATAATAATGAGTAACACCATCTCAATTTCTAATCCGTAGGGCATTACCGCCTCATGTCTGGCCATGCTGGCGTGCTCCGAGGAAACCCACTCAAACCTTCGAATCTTTGAGGTCCCTATAAGCTGCTCTATTGTAGGCGCTTCTTGCGCCTCTCCTGGCCAACCCTCGACCCCCATGCACCCTCCTTTGATTTTGGTCCCAATCCCTCCCTCTCCACCTCTCTACCATATGCCCCCTCGCCTTGCCAATCCTCCTTTTTCTCTCTCAACCCCTTTGATGCCCTTCAAACTAAGGAGCCTCCCCCCTCTATTGCCTCTCTTGTTTCTCCTCCTTATCCCACCCATGATGTGGTCCCTTGTGCTCCAGTTCGTGTTCTTGACATTGTTGTAGCCTGTTTGGTCCCTTGCAAACTCAATGCACAACTTGTTATGAAAGATATTAAAAAGAAAATTGAAGAAAATAATGATAAGAATAAAAAGATCAAAGAACCTGAAACTGAGGTCTTTCAAAATGGAATTAAAACTAGTGGAAATTGCAATGTGATTATGACTAATGGAAATAGGGAAAATAATAATAGAGTAATAAATCCTTCTAATGTTAAAAACCTAATTTCTAATTTTGAAGGCAAACACCATGCCACCTTGGATGTGCAGGATAATACTACCTCTTTAGGCTCCTACTCCAACCAAGGTAAGAAAAATAAAAGAAACTCAATGCCTCACACCCCCCTAGTGGTAGTATTATGCTGCAAACCCAATCTGACATGGTTGTTTACCCTAGTGATAGTGACTACTCTAAAATGAGTTCTCCCTCCCCTACCAAGTCTAGCAGTAACCCTTTGAACAACACCTAGAAGGTTAGGGAGTTTGTGGGTTTGTCCTCACCATTTTTTTTGGAAACTTCTTCAAAATGTGGAGATAGGATACTCAAACCATTAAAAGAAATTATGGAATCCCTAGTTGAGTTAGTCAAGAACTGGATTGTTGACAAGACAAAAATCTCTAAAGAGCTTCACAGTTCTTTCAACCCCACTTCTAACCCTGGAGACACTTGTAGGCAGTTCGGTAATAAGGAAATCACTAATGGATTATTAGAGCCTCTAGAGGTTGTTGACACAATTATGAATATAAAAGGCATGCAAGGGTCTGTTGAGACACCCAAAAACTTGAAGACCCTAAAAGGAAATGAGCTTGATACTACCCTCAAGATAGAATAGATGGAGGTACCTTGCCTTCCCAAAGAACCCAAAAGAAGGGGAAGAAAAAATAAGTCTATGGCTCTCAGTAAAGGGAGCATTGGCATAGGAAAAGGTAAGAGAAAGAAAACATGTACTATCCTCCCTACGCCCCCTTCCAAAAGAATGGAGAACGAGGGGCTTGGGCTAAAACTACTTGGAATTTTTAAGAATTCTAAAGAGCCCCTTAATGAAGTATGGAATGATGATGCTTAACTGGACCTCTTAGAACATCAGGGGATTGGAATCCCATGACAAAAAAATATAGTTTAAGAAGATTCCTTAATCTGGAAAAAATAAAGACTTTGTCTTCCTTTAGGAGCTTAAGGTAGTGGGATTCACCTTGGAAACAAACCTAAAGTTTTTTTTGGGGCAACTCCACCTAGGTTACCACTAAGCATAATAAAGGAAGGCGAGGCACGACCATTTTGATCTATAACAATTGGACCCAACACCTCTATGGGGTTGGACAGGTCCCCATGCAACAAGGCTATATGGGACACCTTTTTGAAATGAGATACAAGATTTGGTGTATGTTCAGTTTGTGCTCACAATGACTACAAAGAAAGGATTGTTTTGTGGAAATGGCACTTGGGCCTCCCTGACATCCCTTGGGTCATTGGTGGGGACTTTAACAGGGTTGAAAATGATGAAGACAAGAAAGGTGGCCTCAACGTGGATCAGAAGGGCCACAAGAAACATTTTTGGATGAGGCTAAAGAATAAAATCAACCTTTTTGACCCCTTGGAAGGGTTGAAAAAGGAAAGAAAATCCATCTAGTACACGTGGTGCAATTCCCATAAAGGAGGTAAGAGAATCTACTGCAGGCTAGATAGGTTCTATGTAAACATGGACTATTTCACCTTTGAGCCCCTTCAAGATGGCAACAAAGTCATGGTCTACCCCTATACACTTTCAGACCATCATGCCATCAAAGCTAGCATTATTCTCAATAGTTCTAGAAGGAGAGTGCCTAAAGGTAAAGGTAACTTCATCCTCAACACCAAGTTGTTGAAGGATGAGGATTGTAGATATTCCATTACCACCTTAAGAGGTATTAACAAATAGATGCTTAAAGGACTTAACCCTATCGAAAGATGGAATCAAAATGTGGAGGGTTGGAAGCTCTTGTTTCAAACCATTGGTAAGAAAAGGGCAATGGACTTTATAAAGCAAGAAAACCATCTTCAAGAATAACTACTTGAGGTTGAAGCTAAAATCCAAGAGGATTCGCATAACAAGTCCCTATATGATGAACTCAATGGAGTCAAAAGCTCCTTGAGAAGCTTTCAGACTAACAAAATCCAAGGCCTTAAAGTTAGAGCCAAATTGAATTGGCTCAACTGTGGTGATAAGGGTTCAAAGTTCTTCTTCAGGCACATTAGAGAAAAAATTAAGAGGGAACAAATTGGCCAAATCTGCCACAATGGATTTTTGTATCCAACCAAGGTGAAATCATGGATCAATTCCTCCTCTTCTATAAAGAGATTTTCCAATCTGAAGGAAATAGGGGAGAGTGCTTTAATGCCAGGGAGATGATCAAAAAGATAATTCCCACTAAGGTCTTAGAAGAAGATGCTATTGACCTTGCAAAGCCTATATCCACAGAGGAAATTAAGAAGGTTATTAACAACATGAGAAATGACAAATCTTTTGGATCAAATGGTCTCTCTGTTGAGTTATACAAGGAATTCATTGATTGGATTAGTGATGATCTACATTAGGTTTACACAAAATCCATAAAAAGGGGTTCACTTGGTAATAACATAAATAAGGGGATTATCAAACTCCTTCCCAAAGAGGGTGATAAAACAATGAAAAAGAATATGAGACCAATCACTCTCCTGAATTTCTCCTATAAGATCTTGGCCAAATTAATGGCTAATAGGATTGCTATTATTTTGCCCAAATTCATTAACACCATGCAAACGAGGTTCATCAAAGGCAGATAGATCTTGGAGAATTTGATTACTAGCTAGGAGGTAATGGATTAGGCCAGACACAATAACAAAAACCCAACCATGTTGTTGTTAGACTTTGAAAAAGCCTACAATAGTGTGGAATGGTCATTTCTTAGAATGACTCTAGAAGCCTTTGGTTTTCCACAGATCTTCTACAGTATGGTTGATACACTTTTGAAGGATGCTTCTACCCAAATTGATATAAATGGCTCATAGACTGAAACACTCTCCCTTCAAAGATCCATTAGGGAAGGGTGTCCCTAGCCCCTGCCCTCTTTGTAATTTCTTTTGATGCTTTGCATTACATCCTGAGATGTTTCCTAGTCACCCAGGGTCAAGAACCTAACCTTACCTGATCAGAATGACCTCCTCAATATCCAATTTGTTGAAGATACTACCCTATTTGTTGAACTGGAGTAAGAGAAGTTGGACAACTTAATGATCAAGCTCAACTTATTTTGTTTGGCCTCAGGTACAAAAATATCTAAATTGAAATCTACAATGCTCGCCTGGTCTGAAGGCCCTCCTAATTGGCTAATGAAGCTTGAATTTCAATGGGGTAGACCCCATAAGGAAGTACGGTACCTTGAGATTCCATTCTCAGTCTGCCCCAACCTTAAGGAAATGTGGCTCTGGGTCAAAGACAAAATAGATAAGAAACTTAATAGCTGGAATAGACATTACCTCTCCCTAGATGGAAGGCTTCAAGTGTGCCAAAAAATCATGTCCTCCTACACTATCTATTTTTCTTTTGTTTGGTTCTTTAGTAGTTATCAAGTGATGGAGGTGCAGATGAAAATCAAGCACTTCCTCTTATTTGATGGGAAAGGGAAACATAAACTACACTCTGTTAAGTGGGACTGGTGTTGCTTGGATAAGGTGTATGAAGGTCTAGGATTGAAAGACATAAAGAAGCATGGTGCAAAACTTGCTGCAAAATGGATACTGAATGCTCTAAATGGCAATGAGCCTTGGAAAGTACTAATAAGGAATAATAGCAAGCTCTGCCCAAGTTGGCAAAATCCTGGAAATCTCTACCCTTCAATGATCTCCTTATTACCAAACACCAAATTGTGCCTACAGGGTCATCTGTCTTCAAAATCATATGGAAAGCATGGAAACTCATTAAATCTAGTGTTTGGTGCCCTTTCTTCATTGAAATCAATTCTAACTTCTTTCACCCTAGCAGGTCCATCTGGTGGAACCTTGAGCACAACGAGAAACCACTAGCCCTCCTTCAGGGGTGCTCTACCAAAAAGTGGGCCTAGGTCAGCATCAAGACTTTCAACAACATTCTAAGGAATGGGATATTGATGGATTGGACCCAACTTAAAGAGGACTTCAACTTGCCCCATTCCAACTTCAGAACCTACTCAATGCTCAAAGAGGCCTGTAAAGACCTTCCCCTTAATCCAATGAGCAAAGGCATTGTTTGTGGCCAAATTGAGTTCAATTGGCAAGGTAATACCCCCCTGCATGATGTCAAAACCATAAGTATTTATAAAGAGCTTATTAAGTCTAAGCCCCCCATAGATTACCTAAATCATATCTAGCATGTTAATAAAGAAGATAAGTTTTGGCTCAAAATATTTACCTCTCTTTGGCATGATAATGTGGATGCTAAAAAGTCATGTTTTAGATGGTTACTACTATTACAAAATCTCCCATTTAAATTGAACCATGGTGATATTGACATCTGTAATATTTGCAAAGTGCCTAAAACTATTTTTCACATCTTTTTTGACTGTCTATTTGTAAATGAAGTTTGGAATACGTTTTGTAATAGTCACTTCTTCTTTGATATGAATGGTAAAGTCAACTAGACGTTAATCTTATTTGGGAATGAACTTAAGCTTAACAAAGAGTTTCATTTATTTTGGTATATCATATCTACTAAAATTCTATGGTTCATTTGGAGGGCAAGAAACAAAGACAGGTTTAATGGAAACCGGAGAATACTCACTAAGTCTTCCAAAAGACTCACACTCTTTAACATTGTGTTGCAGGTAACCACTGTAATGGTGATCTCAGAGACGAAGTTCTTGAACCTCCTCAAGGATGGTGTGGTGATACTTAATCAGAATGAAGACCAACCTAGTTTAGCTATGTTCATGAAGGCCCTTGATGCATTCCAGAAGGAGCTCAATGAGAAAGCACACAAGGCCCAACAGGAACCCAAAGTCTGGTGATGAAAGTAGAAACTTCCAAACTAATTTCTAAGCTACAGCTTCTAAAGATTATTGTACAGAAAATGGGCACATCTAACAGTTATATACTATTTTTTTTTGTATAAGTTGTTTCTAGTGACTATACCTATTCTTGCACATAGTCTAGGGGATGTTTTGAGTCTTTCTACTCTAAAAATATGAACTGTTATAGGGTACAACAATACCCCACACCTATACAAACATTGTATTTGAAAGTTTAAACTATTATTAATACAAAAAAAATCTTCACAACCAAAGGTTTTTAGAAATGAATAGTTTACCTTTTTACCCGTCCATGCCTCCTCTGAAATGCCATCATTGAAAGGATTTGAAGGTCCCTTGTTTATTAAATAAATAGTAGTATGTACAACATCCGCCCAAAACTATAAGGGTATTCCAACATGCAATGTCATGCTCCTTGCACGCTCCATAATGGTCCTATTCATCCTCTCAAACACACCATTTTCTTGTGGGGTTCCAGGATCTGTTTTGTGCCTACAAATTCCATTGTATGAACATTAATTTTCAAATTCTCTTATGCAATACTCATTTCCATTATCAGATCTGAGACACTTCAACTTTTTTCTTGTCTCATTCTCAACCAAAGCTTTCCACTTTTTAAAAATTTCAAATACTTCTGATTTTTGTTTTAGGAAATACACCCATGTTTTCCTAGTTGCATCATCAATAAAAGTAACATAATAGCAAGAGCCACCAAGAGAAGATACCTGAGCTAGCCCCTATACATTGAAATGCACAAGCTCTAATTTATCACTCTCCTTCTCTTTCCCAACTTTGAGAAATCAGACTCTTTTCTATTTTTCATAAACACCATTTTTGTAGAACTCCAAGTCAATCTACTTCAGAATTGGTAGCAAATTTCTGGAGTGAAGGATATTCATCCTTTTCTCACTCATGTTCCCAAGTCTATGATGCCACAATTTTATTTATGTCCCTATAGCAAGTGTTATAACTATCTCAGTAGCAATTGTTTCTATAGCAGCTAAGGTAGAAAAAGTATTATCAGTACACAAATACAATGTGCCTACCTTTTCACCTTTAGCTACTACTAATGCACCTTTAGTGACCTTCCAGACTTTGTCTGAAAATGTAACTATGTAGCCTTCACTACCTAGCTATCCTGCAGAATTTAAATTCCTTCTCAAATTTGGAACATGTCTTACCTCCTGTAGCAACCATTCATTTCCATTCTGCAACTTGATTTTTATCTTTCCTTTTCCAACAATCTAATAGGGTTCATCATCACCCAAATATACCTATCCAAAACCTTGAACATAATCTACAAAATACTTCCTATGGGGTGTGACATGAAATGAAGCCCTTGAATCTATTTCTCAGGAATCATTAGCATTATCTAAACACATAATTAAAGCATCTTGTAATTTATCACTTGCAACATTAGCTTCTTTACTATCATCATGTTGTTTGTCTCCTTGTTTTCCCTTTTGAGACCAACAATCCTTCTTCAAGTGTCTTGGATTTCCATAGTGCCAACAATCCATTCTTCCTCTGGATTTAGATCTACCTTTCTTCAACTTCCCTTGTGACTTTCCATGATTTGTTGGGATTTTTCCTCTCTTTTGTTCTTCCCTTGTTCTCTGCAATCAAAGTATTACCCGATGTTGAACTCTCACTTGTGCTTTTTCATCACATTTCCTCGCTAAGGATAACACCAACAACATCATCAAATATCAATGTATTTGAACCAGAGATAGAGTTACAACCATTACCAAGCTATTCCAACTTTTTGGAAAAGAACGTAAAACCAAGAGAGCCCTCACCTCTTCATCAAAATTCACTTTTACAAAAGTTAACTGATTGGTAATTGTATTAAACTCATTTAAATGATTTGTCACAAATCCATCTTCAATCATTTTCAGATTAAACAAACGCTTCATGAGAAATACATTATTTGAGGTTGAGGGTTTTTCATACAATTTAGCCAAAGTTGTCATCAAATCCTCTATTGTCTTTTCTTCTATTATATTGAATGCCACAGATGGTGCTAGGCACAACCGAATGGTTCCCAATGCCTTTCTATCTAGAATCTCCCATTCTTCATCGGACATCGCAACTTCTTTCTTTGCTTTTCCTTGCAATGGTCGCCATAGATCCTTTTGATACAAATAATCTTTCATTTGGATCTTCCATAATTGATAATTTTGGCCGTTGAACTTCTCAACCTTGAATTTTCCTTCTTCCATTGCTCCCACTCAAATCTAGAGGTTTCCTGCCAATTGACTGGAATACATGCGGCTCTGATACCACTTGTTAGGCTTCAGGCATATTGGAGCTATAAACATTAACAATTATATGCAGATTAAATGACCTAGAATTAATAATGAAGAATAATACAAAAGAGATCAACACAAAATCTAACGTGATTCACCCAATATGGGCTACATCCATAGAAACTCAACCATCTAATGATTTTATAATCCAGTGCAAAATAGATTACAATCTTGCAAACACAATACCACAACATACATCCCAACCGCTTATAACAAGCCTTTTGGAACCTTCTAGAATTAGGGTTTTACAAGGTCTTTTTCATTTAACATGTTAATGGGAAAACCTTAGTGTGTCAATGGGAAAAAAAACCTTGATGTGTCAACGAGAAAAAAATGACTTGTCAATGGGAAAAAACCTTGATGTGTTACAAGTGTATAGTACTTGCATGATCAGTCACCACATACCAACATCGATAACTACCAAGAGAAGAATACGACCCTTATATCTAGGCAAAAAATCCATTCAACAAAGGTCTGATCTCTGGAGAATAAACTGTGTTGCAGAGGAAGGAACACTTAGGATTTGCTTTAGTAATTCATTTATGATTGCAATAACTTCCAATTTGTGTGTTGTAAGAGTAATGTAATGTTGATCGTACTGACCTATGAGTCATGTGTGTAAATAGTATACATTTTTTGTGCATGATTTATTCAATTGCATTTATTTCCTTCATTGCAATTATGAAATCTCTTGTTTCTGCTTACATTAGATTTCATCATTGGTTAGGTACAATCTGTGAGTTGTTTGACTGTTGATCTTTAGGATTTATTTCACATTAATCACATTCTTTTGGGTTAATGTCAGTTGCCTTATCGCTTTCTAGTTAAAATCTACTTATCTTTTATTTAAATTGCACAAGGGAGCTATACCACTCAATTCAGAGGAAAGCCACAAATGCAATTGTGGCATTTCCAAAGTTGTTAGAAAATCGGTACTAGTGCTTATCAGGCAAGAGTCATTTATTACTGAAATATTTATCAAGGGGCCAATTCATTTGCTAACACACCCCAAGAAAATGGATTAGCAAAAAGAATGAACCAAACCTTGATGGAAAGAGGTAGGAGCATGTTGAGTGGTGCTAAGCTTGATAGATGCTTTTGGGCAGAAGCTGTAAGTATTGCATGCTATTTGATTAATAGTTCTCCTTTTTCAACTCTTGTTGATAAAATTCCTTATGAAGTGTGGATAGGTAGAAATAATTCTTTGCATTTAAGGGTCTTTGGTTGTGAGGCTTTTGTTCATTTTCCTCAAGAGAAGTGATCTAAATTGGATCCAAAAGTATAGAAATGCATATTTGTTGGTTACAGTGAGAATGTAAAGGTTATAAGCTTTGGAATCCACTAACTTGTAAAATGATTTTGTTTAGAGATGTGATTTTCAAGGAGTTTAGAGCTTACTGAGGTGAAGAACAACCAAAGGAGAAAGATAAGAAAAAAATAGTGCACTTCAAGACAAAGATAGAAAAGTAGGAAGACACACATGTGGAAGAACAACTAGATGGGTTAGAGGATGGAGAAGAAGAAGAGGGTTAAAAGAGTCCAGATGATGTGCAGGATGATCATGCAAAAAAAGAAGAAAAGCAAAAGCCCCTTACCCCTATCTTGAGAAGATCCACCAGTTGACAAGTATAGCCCATTAGATTACCGTTGTGTATTGTCTTTGTTGAGTACTGACATTGAACCTAGATCTTTCAGGGAGGCTCTCTCTTTAGAGGAAAGTGAGTCTTGGATGCAGGCCATTTAGGAGGAGATGATGGCTTTGGATAGTTGTGATACATAGGTTCTTGTTAGTTTTCCCAAAGGAAGGAAGCCCATTGGTTGCAAGGGGGTATTTAAAAAGAAATTTGGTGTAAATGGTCAGTTAGAGTGGTTCAAGGAAATATTGGTGGCCAAGGGCTACTCCCAAAGAGGAGTTGATTTTGGTGAAATTTTATCTCCTATTGCTAAGTTAACTTCTATTAGATTCCTATTATCTATTATTGCTGCTCATCATTTTGAAATAGAGCAAATGGATGTTAAAACTGCCTTCTTGCATGAGGATCTTGAGGAGGAAATTTATATGCGACAACCTAACAGTTTTGTTGTGAAATGAAAAGAGCACTTGGTTTGTAGGTTAAAATGGTCATTATATGGTTTGAAACAGTTACCCAGGATGTGGTACTAGAAGTTTGATGCCTTTGCATTGAAGTTGGGTTTTGTTAGAAGTGAAGAGGATCATTGTGTTTCTGTTAATATTATTGATTATTAGATACTAATCATTATCTCGTATGTTGATGACATGTTTTTTATGGGTAACAACAAGGTGATGATTAGGGATCTTAAGACTCAATTTTTTGGCACATTTGATATGGAGGATTTGGGGGTTGATAAATATATTCTTGGGATGGAGATCAGTAGGGATCGGGTTCACATAAAACTTTGGTTAAGTCAAAGTAAGTATGTTGATACCATTTTGTAGAGGTTTAATATGCATGACTATAAAATAATAAATATGACATTTCCAATTGGTTATAAGTTGAGTTTAGACATGTGTCCTAATTCTGATGATAATTTTGAAGAGATGTCTAAAGTTCCCTATGCTAGTGTTGTTGGTAGTTTGATGTATGCAATGGTTTGCACTAGATTAGATTAGCCCAAGCAGTGGGAGTTTTGAGTAGGTTAATGTCTAACCTTGCTAGCGAGCATTAGAATTTTGTTAAAAGGGTGTTTAGATATTCATGTGGTAACTTTGATTACTATTTGGTTTATCATGGTACTGATGATGTGGTTAAGTCATTGGACATATAGGGTTTTGTTAATGTAGATTGGGCAGGTGACTTAAACAATTGAAGGTCCACTAGTGGCTATGTTTTTACTTTGTTTGGAGGTGTAGTGAGTTGGATGAGTAAAATACAACATATGGTTGCATTTTCCACCATCGAAGTAGAGCATATGGCTGCTACACATGCTTATAAGGAGGGAATTTGGTTATAGAAACTTGGTAAAGACATTGGTTTTGATTGCAGGGTAGTGAGGATCATATGTGATAGTTAGAGTGCCATTTGTTTGGCCAAAAATCCTATGTATCATATGCTTGCACTAAACATGTTGATGTTCAATATCATTTTGTGCGAGAAATGGTTGAGAATGGTAAGGAATTTATTGAGAAGGTTGACACTTTGGATAATGTTGCAAACTCTCTCATGAAGCCAGTGACCACAGTTAAGTTCTATTGGTGTAGGAAGGTCATGGGCCTTGATCACTATACTTGATTATTATTTTTTTATTGTATCTCATGGATGTAATTACAATGTATAATGTCAAGTGGGAGAATGTTAGGATAGGTGACATTATAATTGCTATCCTAAGTTGATTTTATGTGTCTCTAGATTCTTTGAAAAGTGTCCTAGAGGACATGAGAGACAAAGTATTTATTATTTATTTTCCTATGACAAATTGTAATTGCATTCATAGAGTTGGACCCACTATGGTGATGGTTATAGAGCATGCCAGGAGAATATCCCTTTTTCAGTGTCAACTTTCTAGGTGGGGACCACCCATAAGTGCATGATTTGCATGTTCATTTACATGTGCACGTTATCCTGGGTTGGGTGCCTGAGTTTGCATGTTTTGGGTATGAGCTATCAGATCCATCAGAGAGTAATGAAGCACTCAGGATCGACCAATTTTGATTAGCTATGGGTTAGGCACCAATTTGAAGGCCATGTGAGCATTATTCACCATGTTTATGGGTTGTCCACTAAGAGTGGTGTGGGTTTTTCTAGGTGGTTTTAGTTGTTGTTTCAAGATACCAAAAGTGGTATTCTCTCCCACAAATCTCTATATATTGGAGGAGCCTTGTGTTAGTTGTTTCATAAGAATGTTTGCAGGTTGTTAGAGTAATGAAACTTGATGCATAAATTTAGAGATTGTTGTATTGATGTACTTCATTTGGAGATTAATAGAAGCATTGCATCTCTTTGGGTGTGGAGCTTTTTTCTGCAAAGGTTTCTCCACGTATATCTTATGTCACTTGTGAATCTCAACTTGTGTTATTGTTGTTTTGCTTTCATTATTAGAATTTCTAATCACATCTAGCACATTATTGGTAATCTTGAATACATAATTTCATATTTGAAACCAAATTATTAAGTTCACGTATTGCTGCAAGTTTCACCTTTTTTATCCAATAGATCATATGATAGCCCAAAATATTTTTTGGAACAAAGATTGTCTTTTCAAGGGCAACAAAAATTGGTCACTAATATGTTGGGATATGATTTTGATATTGTATATAAGAAAGAGAAGGAAAATGTTAGGGTGGGTGCACTATCGAGGAAGGATGAATATTTATTGTGTGCCATTTCAATATTACAAGAAGATTGGGTACTAGAAGCCAAAGCAGAGTGGTAGAATGATGTTGCTACAAGTAATATCATTCAACAATTATAGAGTGATCCTAGTAGTTCAAGTAAGTTTTTTTTGGAAGGGAGATACCTTGTGGTATAAAGAGCGATTATATTTTGCAAGAATTCCTCCCTCAAAAAAATATTCTCACAGGGCTTCATGAGTCTCCAGTTGGTGGTCATTCAATATTTTTGAAGACATATCATCAGATCAAGAAAGACTTCTTTTGGGAAGGGCTAAAAGGGGATGTTCAAAAATTTGTGGTAGAATGTTTGATTTGTCAAAGAAATAAAGGGGAGACAATTAAGACACCTAGTGTCTTGCAACCTTTAGTCATTCATAGTCAACGTTGGGAAGAGGCCTCCATGGACTTCATCACAAGGCTTCCAAGATATAATGGTAAGAATGTCATTATGGAAGTAGTGGATTGCCTAACTAAATATACATATTTTATAGCATTATCACATCCTTTTGCAAAAAGTACAATGACAAAAGAATTTTTGGAGAATATTCAAAAGCTACACGGTATACCTAAGGTTATTGTTAGTGACCATGATCCTATATTTACTAGTAACTTTTGGATAAATTTATTATCATGTTTGGGTACTCAATTGGCTCATAGTTATTCATACCATCCTCAATCTAATGGGAAAACAATTTAGGTTGTTAATAATTTTTTGGAAGGATATCCATGTTGTTTCACTTTATATAAATAGTCTCAATAGGTAGATTGGCTACCACTAACTAGTAGAATGGTGGTATCACTTCCTTCCATAGTTCATAAAAATTGTCTCCATTTTTGGAATTTTATGGATATCACACTCCTTCCATTACATCATCATTGGAGGTTTCACCAAGAGTTCATGCTGTGAAGGACCACATGCGTCATCAATAACAAGTACTTTTAGGACTTAAAGAGAATCTGTCCATGGCACAAAATTGAATGAAGTAGTGTGCAGACCAACATCGTGGTGAAAGAAGTTTTGAAGTTGGGGATTGGGTTTTCTTAAGACTACAATCTTACAAGAAAATATTGAAGCAATAGTCAAAGAATAGAAAGTTGTCTCAAAAATATTGTGATCCATATCAAATCATGTAAAAGATAGGTAGTGTTGCCTACAAGCTTGAATTTCCATCAACAACAAAGATACATCTATTTTTTCATATTCATGTTTGAAGAGGGTAACTAGGAATAATATCCCTACTCATACAATATTACCCAAGCTTGATGAAGAAGGAAGAATCATATTGGATCTAGAGTCTATTCTTAGAAACACATAAGAAGGCTAAGGACCAGAACAATCACTTAGTATCTCATCCAATCCAGAAGAATTTACCAATTGAAGATGCCACATAGAAGGATGAGGATTTCATTTAGAAGCATCCAAAAATTGCTTAGCATTAAGGACAATGCTTCTCTAAAGAGGGAGGGTATGCTACACTCTTAATATTAGAGTATATTTGGTTATAGATAGTCTTCTTGCGACCATATTAACTCTTAATTAAGTCATATTATTATTATTATTTCTAGTTAATTAGGCCAATCTAAGGCTTATACAGGGTTATCTATGTTGGCGTGGGTGATATCCTAGGAATAAATAAGGTATATATAGGAGGTAGTGAGTCTTATTTCATCATCACTATAATGTACCTTGCCCTGCTTGCCCTAGAATTCTCTTGTTGATTAGGTTTAGGGTTTCTTCTTTTCAAATGAATGTTCTCTCTAGTGAAGCAATCTTGGATTGAAATATGCATTCACCATATGAACAACATTTCCACACGTATACATATGTCTGTTAGCATTAATATCTAGATATCCAAATATAAACATAATCACAAGGCAGTTATTAAGACATGAGGAGTGGCATGGGTAGATTCGCCCTGAAGTCCTTTTCCAAGCCCAAGAGGTTGTATACCACAACCCTCTCTTCTCGGTGACTTAGTACCTACCTTCTCCACCCATGTCATCACCTCAGAAGACACTTAACCTACTGGGGGAAGCCAAGAAAGCTTATAAGTGGTCTAGGCCTACCAACCCTCCATGGCCTAGGCAGATTCTTGAGTGGGACCCGCACCCCTCCTGGCCCACCCATGCCTTTAGACTGGGCAAAATCTTAAGTGGAATTTCCACGCCTCATGACCCATCCTTGCTTTGGGTTCCGGGGGAAAATTCTTGAGTGGGGTTTCTAGGAACTACTTTTCTCAAACCCTTCCTCCCTAGTAGGTTTGCAAACACTCAAAAGACAATCTTTAAGCACATAATTCATTCTATCACAAGAAATAATTCAATAAATATTCTTATTAACATCTAGGAAATATGGATACATATGTAACCAATGATTTGTAAAAAAGATAGCAATCTGCAGTGATGAACTGGCATGATTCTCTTTTGTTTCATGGCCCATAAGTCTCTTCTCCTTAATCGCTTCATTTGTTCTTACACTTAGAAGATATCATTAGTGTGAATCAAATAAATAAGAATCTATTTTCCCCTCCTTATATTAAAGCATCATAATTACTTATAAGGCTCAATAATTGCTGCAAGCATCATTATTGTATATTCACAAGTAATTCATATATGTACCTACACATACCTATATTATATATATATTCATATATTTTATATTAATTTATATATATCATTATTTCCAACTGATCTCAATTTATAATAATTTATTGGTATGAATACATATATCTATATATATATTTGTATATATATATACACAAATATACATATAGATATATGTATATTTGTATATATATATACACAAATATACATATAGATATATGTATATTTGTATATATATACACAAATATACATATAGATATATGTATATTTGTATATATAATATATATATACATATATCTATATGTATATTTGTGTATATACACACACACAAATATACATATATCTATATGTATATTTGTGTATATACACACACACAAATATACATATATCTATATGTATATTTGTGTATACACACACACACAAATATACATATATCTATATGTATATTTGTGTGTGTGTGTATTTAACTTACAACCACATACATCTTTATTCTCTTTAGTACTACATGCTTTTCCAATATGTTCGATCTACATATGAGATTATTATATTTTCCAGCCAACGATGGTATTTGATCCTCGCCTATTCTCCTTTTCTATCTTCCTTTATATGGCCCAATAACTATTCAAGGGTCAATGGTCATGCCTCTTGGAGAGATGTCTTTCCTTGAAATTTGATGATCACACCCGTTTGATTTCATTGAACTGTTTGTTGATCTTAATGTTTAGTAGTCGGTGCATTTGGGAATCAATGTTAATGTATTGATGCTTAAACTATTCATTGCTGCCTTTTAGTTTATAATAATTTTTGCCTTATGTTAATCACTGCTGGGAGAACTATTAGTAACTATTGCCTTCATTTGTACTTTTAATTTTGTCTTCTTTCTGGCTTTGTCTTTTTCTGAATATCATTAATTAATCGTTTCCTTGTTGTTGTTATTATCTGTACATTTATTTTGCTTTACATTATTTTTATATTTATATGTGGGCGATTTTATAATATAGTATATGAGCTTTTATATTTAGTTATTATATAATATGATTGAAATAATAATAATATTTAAATTGTTATTTATTTATTTGCTTTTTAATGTTGGGTTTTAGTGTTGCAATTTTGGGGTCATGATGGTCCTCCCCACCCAAAATTGCTTGCCCTCAAGCAATCATAATCTAAGATGTGTAATTCTAAGATGTTGCTCCTTGTGGTGATGATGTTAGCTTTGATAGGAGTTGGAAGTTCTAACTGAAGTGATGATTATTCTTTTGGGTTATGAGGACAATGTATTGACCAATATTCTTAAGTTCAACCATTTCTCCTTACTCTCAAAGCCCACGTGTTGGAGTTTGTGAATTAGTATAACTTAAAATCACTTGAATCAGAAATTAAAGCAAACAACCAAGCAGACAAGTAGCTCGACTAAGCAAACAAGTAGCTCAAGCAAGCAAGCAAGTAGCTCAAGCAGGCAAACAAGTAGCTCAAGCAAGCAAACGAGTAGCTCAAGCACATATGCAAGTAGCTCAACCAAGCAAACAAGTAGCTCAAGAAAGCAAGCAAGCAACTCAAGCAGACAAGCAGACAACTCAAGCACGCAAGCAACCAACTCAAGCAAGTAGGCAACTAGCTCAAGTAGATAAGCAGGTAGCTCAAGCATGCAAGCAACCAACTCAAACACACAACTGAGTAGCTCAAACATGCAACCGAGTAGCCTCAAGCACGCAATTGAGTAGCTCAAGCACACAAACAACTAGCTTAAGAAACTTGATAGACAAACACATAAGTATGCAATATACACTTGAATACACCTAATACATAAAATCTACACAGGATGGCAGGAAAGATGCTTTGATACCATTGTAATGTCCCTTGTCCTGCTTTTCCCTAGAATTCGCTTGTTGATTAGGTTTAGGGTTTCTTCTTTTCAAATGAATGTTCTCTCTAGTGAAGCAATCTTGGATTGAAATCTGCATTCACCATATGAACAACATTTCCACACATATACATATGTCTGTTAGCATTAATATATAGATATATCCAAATATAAACATAATCACAAGGCAATTATTAAGACATATGAGGAGTGGCATGGGTAGATCTGCCCTGAAGTCCTTTGCCAATCCCAAGAGGTTGTATACCACAACCCTCTCTTCTTAGCGACTTAGTACCTGCTTTCTCCACCCATGTCATCACCTCAGAAGACACTTAACCTACCGGGGGAAGCTAGTGGAGCTTATAAGTGGTCTAGGCCTACCACCCCTCCATGGCCTAGGCAGATTCTTGAGTAGGACCCCCACCCCTCAATGGCCCACCCATGCCTTTGGACTGGGCAAAATCTTAAGTGGAATTTCCACTCCTCCATGGCCTATCCTTGCCTTGGGTTCTGAGGGCGGATTCTTGAGTGGGGTTTCTAGGCACCACTTTTCTCAAGCCCTTTCTCCCTAGTAGGTTTGCAAACACTCAGAAGACAATCTTTAAGCACATCATTCATTCTATCAGAAGAAATCATTCAATAAATATTCTTATTAACATCTAGGCAATATGCATACATATGTAACCAATGATTTGTAAAAAAGATAGCAATCTATAGTGATGAACTGGCATGTTTCTCTTTTGTGTCATGGCCTATAAGTCTCTTCTCCTTAATCGCTTCATCTGTTTTTACACTTAGAAGATATCATTAGTGTGAATCAAATAAATAAGAATCTATTTTCCCCTCATTATATTAAAGCATTGTAATTACTTATAAAGCTCAATAATTGCTGCAAGCATCATTATTGTATATTCACAAGTAATTCACATATCTACCTACACATACCTATATTATATATATATATACATATATTCTATATAAATTTATATATATCATTATTTCCAACTGATCTCAATTTACAATAATTTCTTGACATGAATATATATATATATATATATAATATTTAACTTACAACCACATACACCTTTATTCTCTTCACTGCTGCATGCTTTTCCAATATGTTAGATCTACAAAGATTATTATATTTTCTAGCTAAGGATGGTATCTGATCCTCACTTATTCTCCTTTTCTATCTACCTTTATATGCCCCGATAACTATTCAAGGGTCAATGGTCATGCCTCTTGGAGATACGTCTTTCCTTGAAATCTTATGATCGCACCCTTTTGATTTCATCGAACTGTTTGTTGCTCTTAATGTTTAGTACTCGGTGCATTTGGGAATCAATGTTAATGTGTTGATGCTTAAACTATTCATTGCTGCAAGCTATTAGTTTATCTTAATTTTTTCCTTATGTTAATCGGTGTTGGCAAAACTATTAGTAACCGTTGCCTTCATTTGCACTTTTAATTTTGTCTTCTTGCTGGCTTCGTCTTTTTCTGAATATCATTAATTAATTGTTTCCCTGTTGTTATTATTTGTACTTATTTTACTTTACATTATTTTTATATTTATATGTAGGTGATTTTATAATATAGTGTATGAGTTTTTATATTTAGTTATTATATAATATGATTGAAATAATAATAATATTTAAATTGTTTGATATTTATATTTATATTGTTATTTATTTACTGGCTTTTTAATGTTGGGTTTTAGTGTTGCAATTTCAGGGTCATGACAATCATATTGTGAATTGTGTTCTTATTAGAGATATTTTGAGGCTTACCTCCTCTAAGTGGCTTGTTATTCTATTCACATACTTCAACATTTTCTATACTTATGAATGTACATATAATCATCTACAAGCTATCTATAGCTATGTGCTACTTATTGTCTAGTTCAAATGGTTACATTTAGACTTTGATAGTTTAATTTCTTATTACATGATGCATTTGTTTTTTTCATTACTTTACATGATTTATTTGCTCACATGCTTAGTTACATTTACTTTCACATACTACTTTTACTATCGTCTAATTCCTAGCACATAATACATATGTAACAAGGTAGATGGGGCATATATTGTCACTAAAATTCCTATGTTGATCTCTTAGGTAGTGATATATGCTACATTTAAACTCATCATTATATCTAGACAAATATTTATCATATAACGTTCCATTTCTTGATATACCACATGGTATCACATCATATCACTTTCTATATAGGCAGACTTTTCTAACCCTACTTTTTCCTGTCTATTTTTATAATTGTGGACAACAAAATTTAGCTTACAACAATCTTTATATTTACTTGCATTAGAGAAGCTATTCTCATTGTATATCTTTATTTTGAATTTGTAGATTCTCATGGACCACATATGCCAAGGATGAACACATGCAATGAGATCTAGAGTGCTCGATTACTTCATATAGACTTTGATATCCTTTTATGTTGAAATTTACTTTACAGAAATGTTTGTGAGTGCTTACATACTTTGAGATACATGATCATTTTATGATTCACACACACCTCAAAGTAGGGGTAAAATGTAATGATGAAATTTGTATACTCATGTGAATTACCATGTAGTTTTGGGCCTATTTTGATGCAATAGTTTAATATAAATACATATAAAAGATGGCACTATTCATCAATCTATAGTACTAATTCATTTACACACATTCCCACATATCTAATCTCATCTCATTGATATTTGCACATATACATACACATTTGATATTCACAATGTGTATTATTGCCTACATCATCTTTCCATTCATTCCCCACCTTGATTTTATTGCTCCCTTTTCATGGGCCAATTATATGGGCATAAGATTAATCCCCCACATATATTTCACCCCTAGATTCAAAAATTTCAAATTCAAAATTTGCTAACTCCCACCCATTTTTTTCTTACTATGTGTTAATTTGGTGCATGTTTTGTAAGATTTACTGCTATGTAGTGATATTTAAAGACATTGAGTGTGTATTTATTTTCATATTTGAAAACATTTGAGCTTTGTCCAATTATCATTCGCATATCA
Source organism: Sequoia sempervirens (assembly GCA_007258455.2). Taxonomy (NCBI): domain Eukaryota; kingdom Viridiplantae; phylum Streptophyta; class Pinopsida; order Cupressales; family Cupressaceae; genus Sequoia; species Sequoia sempervirens. The sequence goes on along the minus strand of VDFB02183210.1, from coordinate 28,399 downwards.
TTTTAAGAATTTATTGAGTTAGAGCATTAAAAGGAATCTAAATTTGTATATTCTAGAGCATTTGCATGAATGAAGATTGTTGTCCTTGATCATTGCTCTACCATAAATATGTTCTTTTTAAGGGTTGAACTACAAGAACTTGACTCTAGAGATTTAGTAGCCTTATCGAGATATTTTCAATAGTGGCAGTCCTTAACATTTAGTAAGGAGTAGACTTTGAGGCGAAATGAAGAATAAAATTATGCAGTGTTTCAAAAAAGATTTATGGGTCACACGACATATCTGTACTTATGACCCAAATCCATGGAATCAACCTATGACAAAAGTTGACAAGTTACTTTGATTTCAAGAAGTACATATAAAAAAGACACATTTTCAATCTTGAAATAGATGAGTTTCAATGTAACAACAAAATTATTCACTTTCCTCCATTTTAAAGCTAAGTATCTAAATCCCTCTTTAAATTCATTTTCATTAAAATAACATTTATTATTTAATTATTACTTCCACATATAAAAACAATTGATCTAAATTAGCTTATACTTAATTTTATTTTTTAATAATAATAAAATTATCCTTCTGAGAGTAAAAAAATATTATAAGGGTGAAAGTTTAGATACCCAATTACCTCCTTAACTCATAAATGATTAAGAAGTGTGAATGGACAAGATTATAAATAATAGTAAAAAGAAAGATTGAACAAGATTACCAAAGAACAAGAATGTTGAAAACAATTTCCATTTGCATGAACCTTGTGACAAAAAGAGCTGCTACAACACTTCTATTTGAGAAATATAAGTACACAAATTTTGGAATTCAGATCTTTGACAAAAACTCACAATCTGCTACAGAATGGAAAAAAATTAGATACCCAATTACCTCTCTTAACTCATAAATGATTAAGAAGTGTGAGTGAAGAAGATTGTAAATAATAATAAAAAAGAAAGACGAGACAAGATTATCAAAGAAGAAGAATGTAGAAAACAACAGATTTTCCATTTGCATGAAATTTGTGATAAAAAGAGCATTTGAGAAATATAAGTACACAAATTTTGGAATTCAGATCTTTGACAGAAACTTACAATCCGCTACAGACAATGGAAAAAAACCAGATACCCAATTACCTCTTAACTCATAAATGATTAAGAAATGTGAATGAAGAAGATTGTAAATAATAATTAAAAAAAAATAAAAAATCAAGATTATCAAAAAAGAAACAGATTTTCCATTTGTACAAAGTAAGTTTGTGATTAAAAGAGCAGCTACAACACTTCTATTTGAGAAATATAAGTACACAAATTTTGGAATTCAGTTCTTTGACAGAAACTTACAATCCGCTACAGACAATGGAAAAAAATCCATTCATAATAAACGAAAAAACCTTCACTCTCCATGCAAGCCTTGAGAACCCACGCAATCAATCATACAAACTATAGACGAGAGGCAAACACAATACAGTAAAAGCAGCAAAGCAAGCGACCCACTTATTCTAGACCTTGACCTTGCATTTGGTGCGTTGGGAATTTCCTTGGGCCACGTTCAGCGTGGGTTGACACTTGACTCTGAGCTTGTAATGGCCGGACTTCCAGCTCCCCACCTTGAACCGCACGGACGCATGGACCTCCAACGCCAGATCCACTTTCCCAGAAGACTGCTCCATCTTCAAATCATGGGAATTCGCCCCTTGCAGGCTAACCATATCCCCGGACAGATAGGTGTGCAAGAAAGTGGTGTTCTTGTGGCCCTGGTAGAATGGCATCATCGATCCCCAAGCTAAGTAGTCCCCATCGTAGGACATCGCTACCCCTATACTGTCATAATATATGCCGATTTTCTTGTTGGAGTTCCGGGTGGTCAGATTGAACTGCAATTTGGCGCTCACCAGACCATTGACTTCTGAGACATTCAAGGCCAAGGGGGAGGCGCTTTCGAAATAGTACTTGGGCTTGTGGGGCTGAATAGAGAGCCATGTAATGAGCACCACCAGCCCAACTATCACAATTATGCCCGTTATCACTCCACATACGAATCTGGGCACCCTGCCTTGCATTGGGCGGAACATAGGTTTTTGACGTCCAGCCTCCGGCATTGTAACGTTCTGTATAATCTATTGCCTCTCTGTTTGCCTCCCCCTCTTTAACTTGTGATGCTCCGCATGAGGGAGTCGAGCAATTTTATAGAACGCGGGTCGTTTTGCTTCTGCGACGGGAAAAGAATAATACTTTGGGGATGTTTCCGGGAATGAGCTGGAATTGTGCAAAGGGGGAGACGAAAGAGATTGGTCTCATCATGGAGATGCTAAAGAGATTGATTGCTTTCCCTTTTGGTCAGGCCCCAGGGACACGGTGATGCCTTGGTGTGACCCCAACCTATTGCATTGCCTCGTTTGGGCCAATTTCTCTGGAAAATGGAAATACAGTCAGATCGGTGGGTTCTTGTCATGTGTATCATACTTCGCAATAGATTCCTTCTCTCAATCAAAAAAAGAAAGATTCTTCTTTACTTTTATTTTTTATGACTGCTTTTGTTTACCTTGATCATCAAAACAGAAGGCGCTTCGCAATTCTTGCTTGGAAATTCCCAATGTGTTACATATTAACAGCTGAAAAGACAATGTTTTCTTTTCTTAAAATAAGTGTTGCATGACCATCGATGCTTTAAAATGTAACATTAAAACAACTTCACCTTTAAAATTCATCTTTATATATCTACTACATAATTATCTATTTATTTTGCATAAATGCCATAAATATATGATCTTAGCATTCAATTATACTTTTTAATTTAGTCAATCAATAATATTTATTTCTAAATTCACTAGTGAATTATCATCATCGTTGGTGTGAATAGGGGTATTATCTAATGAGTTCCATTGTTAGGTCCCTTTCACATATAATCGGGTATGTGCAGGATCATCATGGAAAAAAAAGCCTTTAAGTGGCAATGAAAATTCAGAAAAATCAGAGTCAGGCAACTTGACGTAAAAATTTGAATAAGTTATCTATATTATTTCAGAAATATGTAAGAATAGAATCTGTGGCAAATTGAATGTAGTTTCTAAATGACTAGGTTTATTTTTCTAAAAAAAAAATCTATTTGGTGAAAAATTTCAATTTCAATGCAGTAGTACTTAAATTTCAGGGAAAAAATAAGAAGTAGATGTCTGTCTGACCACCCTAACCATAATAAAATCATAATAATTTTTTATAAGATTTTAGATATAAGTAGAGAACTCATGTCCGAATGTGATGCATATTTTTTGTATTATTTTCCAAGTAAATAATTAATTATGAATTTTTAATTACAACTTTTAAAAAATATAAAAACTCGTATGTCTGACCACCTTAACTTGGTTAAAACTTCATGAAATTCAATTTTGGATGCATATTTTTTGTATTCTTTTCCAAGTATACGAAACATAAAATGTGACTCATATTTTGGATTAAAAAAATGTGATACCGTTTGAAAGTTATAGACGTTTTTCAATCAGGCTATCAATCAGGACTTTAGTCGTAATTCTAATAGAAAATGAATAATAATTATTTATTAGATTCAAACTAAAGTATAATTTATATTGGTGGAAAGCTGAGAAACTCCTTTACAAACCCTTTTCGTTTCATTAATTTTGGGTAAAAAAAAAGTCGTCAGCCATATACGCAAAATCTGGAAAAGCAAGGTAAGTTATTAAACACGTTTTTTGTGTGAACTTCTTAGGATTGGCAGGTCCAAACCAAAATCCAAAGCAAGCCCAAGGCTAATCCCTAGGCATTAAATTTTGTGTCAAAAATATCGGATATCCGATTTGAATCTGATATCCGATATGTTTTATAGAGTTGCAAAAATGTTATACAATTTATAATATATGATTTAAAAAATGCAATAAAGTTTATAATGTAATATATAATATACAATTTATGATAATCTCTTACCGAATTATGTATTTAATATATAATATATTATATTTTTTTTTTAATTCAAGGGGTAAACGCT
>VDFB02183210.1:0-23341 GCA_007258455.2 Sequoia sempervirens | reverse complement strand
TAGGTCTATGTGTACACAAATCAAATATCCGATTTGATTCAGATATCCGATTTGTAGAACTAAAATCATACCGTTACAAAACATTTTAATTTTTTTTTTCAAATGTATCGGATATCATATTATAATGGATATCGGATTTGTGGGCCAAAGAAAAGCCCCATGTGGGCCGCTTTGTGCATTCCAACAGACGCTACATTCTGTTTGTAGGCGACATACACACGGTTTCAGACATGAAGAGACAAAGATCAACTTTTGGAGCATCTTCTACTCAAATTTGTCATAAGAAATGATTTTTTAGCATCTTTTATGAGGTATAATGGGGAGTAGTAGTCGTCGAAAGCAAAAACGTAAGAGAAAGTTTACAAAAGAACAAATTGAAGCATATAGACAAAGAGATAGAGAAGGTCATAGGAAGAGAAGACAAGGTATGTTAAATATTGGTGAACCTAACCCCTATGGTCTTTCAAGTGAAGAGGAAATTGAAGATGTTCAAGGTGAAAATATTCAAGGTGAAAATGTTGGAATTGAATATGTTGAACATGATATTCAAATTAGGAATGAAATTATTGAAATTGATAATGAAAATGTTCAAGGTGAAATGTTGGATTTGAAGATGTTGAACATGATATTGAAATTGGGGAATGAAAATATTGAATTGGGATAAATGAAAAAAATGTTCAAGGTGAAAAATGTTGGATTTGAAGATGTTGAACATGATATTCTGGGGAATGAAATTATTCAAATGCTGATATTGAAAAATGTTCAAGCGAAAAAATGTTGAAATGAATATTTTGAACATAATATTGAAGCAAGTGTAAATTATGTTTCACCAGATTACATGAGAAATGAAGAACCTTGTGTGGAAGAAAGACATATTCCAAATTCAAGACCTTCAAGAACCCCTAAATGGTTACTTTAATTTGATGAGAACATTATAAACAATTTTGAAGGCAAGAGGTCAACACAAACTGTTCGGTTGTGGGCTAGAAGACTTTTCAACCAATATTTTAGCGATAAGACATTGACCAAGAAATGCCAACTTTTTGTACAATTGCTAAAGATGCAAAAGATGAGTCCATTGCTAGCCAAATTGAAGATTCCTGTGAACAAGAAGACCGAAAAAAATTCTATTATTGTCAAAAATATTTTTAATGCTCTCAAGTCTATTGGAAAAAATAACAAGGAAAAAGATAAGAGAGCTGCTTGGAGAGTCATTAAAACCGCCCTAGTAAGCCATCAATTGAAAAAAGGCTCGCTTTATGAGACAAACTTGTATTGATTTTGACATAAATCGAAAAAAATTGGATAGAGAATTCAATAAGAAGAGAAAAAGCTAATGACATCCTAAAATGATACATGGTATTGGTCGAGGCTTCCATGTGTTGATAAGAAGCCAACCCATAATGTAAAGTAGGTAATTCAACAATTTTGGCATGATAACTCTAGAGTATCACCCAATGCGTAGGATGCTTCTAAAGTTAAGAATTGGCAATCGGACCGCATAACCACACATCTAAACATATTTCGAATCAGCCAAACAATGTTGTTCAAAAAAAATTATTGAAACACATCCAAATATGGAAATCTCGCAGCTGACTTTGAGGGTTTGAAGCCATTTTATTGTGTGACTCTTAAGATTCATAATACTTGTTGTTGCAAATACCATGTGGAGTTTTCAATGCACCATGAGCTATTATGCTATATTCATTCTACTTTGCATACTAATGAAATGTTGCAGGAGTGTGGTGCAATGCATCTTCTGAAATCATCAAGGGACTTGCTAGATCTATTTTTATGTTCTAGAGATGATGGTTTCTTTTTCTATAGAAATGATTGTTTAAACGCAAAGTGCTCACAATGTGGTGGCTTGTCAAAGTTTGTTCAATGTTTTCATGAGAGTTTCAAACATGAATTTGGAAAGAAGCTTGTTGAGAAAAGAGATATGAGATAGTCAAATATACTTCTTTGCAAAAGTGGAGGTGAAGGTTCTTAGATGGAGAGTTGGCGGTTACAAAAAAAATGCAAGAGTTGTTGATTTTATTTTAGATTTGAAGGGACAATCTTTTCTACAAGTATGCAAGGCATAGTCATATAGGTATCGCTGGTTGGATCAACAATTTAGGATGTGTAAGGACCTTTTCCCATTGGCACCTTATTACGGCATCGCTGGTTGATTTTTGCAGAAAACTACACATTGCAACCACAAAATGAGGTACAATCTCAATATTACAATTCCATTCAGATTGCTATTTTTTTCCACATAACATTTAGACATGCACCTGATAGTACAGAGGAGGATCGAAAGATAATTAGAGAGTATCATTTTTATATGAGTGATGATAGATCTCACTCGTCTGAGCATGTCCAACATTGTTTCAAGAATTTTTTTCAGTTCTTGCAGGAGCATGATATAGCATCACGAAGATCTAATTTGGTCAACAATTGCATAGGTCAATTCAAGAACATATGTTTTATTGGTTGAGTAGAATGCATTTAGAGAGGGGTCTACCTATATTTGGAGTTTTTTTGAAGTTGACATGGGAAAAGGGGAGCATGATGGAGCAGGTGCATGCAAAGAGAGCTCTAGTTAAGGAGCAAATTTTGAAGATTTCGTGGAGAAAATTCAAGGATGCATGTTCTATTGTTGATTGGTGTAGTTCAACATTGTCATAGGGAGGGACACTCGGGATTCAACAGTGCTGCATTCTTTTGGTTCGTTGAGGAGGGTACAGTGGGAGGCAGATTGGATTGTCATACAATAAAAGATTCTTCAAAGATGCATCATTTCAAGCTCAGATGCAGACACATGGACCATTTGGACACGAGAGTTGGCTTGTTTTTGTCAGAGTTGTATTCAGTGTGAGTGGGATCAATGTGAGTCAAGTGAGTGGGTGGATACATGGGTACCACAGTATCTAACTCCTTTATCTCAAACAATATCCATGACAAATGACACAATGGAAATTTCAGTTGATTACGACCTGCTTTCAGATCTACTACAACCAGGACATGTTTTTTGCAGTTGTTGCACCACATGGGAATGAAGGAGATTAGACTATTGGTTGGCTCGATGTGTGCGGGTAAAGCATAAGCTAACACAACCGATGGAAGATGATGATGGTTTCGTGTATCCTACAGGTTCAGTTGTGGTTGCAGGAACTTGGTTGCGAACATACATGATTAGAAAGAATGGCATACCTGCATTTGAAGACTACGAGAAACACAAAACTATTCTCATGTATTCGCACCTTGTTATAGCAACAAATGTTAAGTTGTTGAAGTATCATGCCAGACCAAAGACAAACCAACTATGGACACTTAGTAATGTTGATCATGAAGCAATATTGGGTACTCTTAAGCAAAGAGATGACCCTTCAGGCACACTTGAATAGCATTTTCAAGAATGGAAGGTACAATGCTTATGTTCATTATGATTAAGTTCATTAGTGTTCTTTATTTAATACTGATATTTTATATACTATTGCAATGCAGGGGTCTTTAATAGTGATATTTTGTATGCAATTTTGTGATTTTTTTGGCAAGATTGATCATGGACCTGCTGCAACAATAGCCAGCTCTGATCCTTTCAGAGAGGTATGCGACAGATTAGAACAATATAGATTGGTTATCTAAGCATCTTTTATAGTTTGCATCACCAACTCATCATCATTCAAGTTGTTTAGATTAATATAGATTTGTTAGTCTAAGTATCTTTTCTATTGTGACAATATAGATTTCTCATTTTCCCACTTTTGCGATATTCTTGGCATGATTGATCATGGACCTGCTGCAACAATAGCCAACTCTGATCCTTTCAAAGAGGTATGCGACAGATTACAACAATATAGATTGGTTATTTCAAGCGTATTTTATAGTTTGCATTATCATCTCATCATATTTTGTGTCATTTAGAATAATATAGATTGGTTATTCTAAGCATCTTTTAAAGTTTGCATCACCAATTCATCATCATTCAAGTTTTTTAGATTAATACAGATTTGTTAGTGTAATCATCTTTTTCTATTGTGACAATATAGATTTTTCATTTTCCAACTTTTGCGATATTCTTGGCACGATTGATTATGGACCTGCTGCAGCAATAGCCAACTCTGATCCTTTCGGAGAGGTATGCGACATATTACAACAATAGAGATTGGTTATTCTAAGCATCTTTTATAGTTTACATTACCATCTCATCATATTTTGTGTCATTTAGAATAATATAGATTGGTTATTCTAAGCTACCTTGATGGTTTGTATAGGTGCTTGTCAGTCTAGAACATGAACATACTACTATTGTGGAAGATTGCGCCCTGAATGCCTCCTATAGGAAAATTTTGTAAAATTTGAATTCTCAAATTGGAAACAATGTAAAAAGGTCATAATTGTGTATGGGCATAATCTATACCCAGTGATGTTTTTTGAAATATGGGTCAAATGTCTAGCATTGTAATTTAAAGGGTATATTTAAAATGTAAAGGGGTCTGTATTTTGGAAACTCATAGGTTGAATTAGTCATACAAGTGTATACTTTGTTACTGTTATTGGGACAATTTTGTAATAATTTTTTGTACTTAATCGAGCTACAACCAAAGGTTTTCTTCCTGGTTCTTTCTTGTCGGTATGCTCGTTTGAACCAGGTTTTGTAATATCTCCTATTTATATATAATAAATTATAGTGGCTTGCCATTTTTGCTCCACAAATCCAACTTGGGTGCAACTTCATTTTTAGCAACTTTCATGAGGTTTTTAAGGAAATCAATGTTTCCAACCTTGCCACACCCCATAAATTCATCAAACACGCCTATTAGGACCTGCACAAGCTTGATCCAACCTTAAATCTTGCTTCCCCCACGTTTCATTGACATTAGCAAGTTGTAACCACCATTTTTGGTGTAGGAGAACCTACAGCATAATCATTGTGGATCATTTAAATGAGTAAAGTGTTAATATTTTGAGTTTTTTTCTTTAACAAGATCTAATAGGATCAATGGTCATGTATTAGGAGGAGTTTTTAGGTTTTAGGGTAAAAAAAACATGGAGATCCCAACTTGTCCTAGTTGTTGCTTTGTAGCCTTTGAAGGAAAAATTAGTAAATTTGTTTAGGGACAAGTAAGAACAGTGTTTTGAACATGTAATGAGGCTATTTCAAGCCATTAAGTGAGGTCTTAGTAAAGTTAGAAGTGGAAAAGTACAACATTTCATTATGAGTTTTTTTGAAGGAGTTTGGTTGAAGGAGTTTTTTTTCTTTGAATCAATAAAGTTTCAATTGCTCAGTTCAGATTTTATTGTTTTTCTTGTGTTTTCTGCTTGTGCATAGGCCATTCAAGCAGTTTTGTATCAAAATTTTATGTAGAAATGTTATTAAATGTCTTGAATTTATTCTGACTTCTTAATAGAGGGTTTCTTTATTCATTTTGTGCCTCAAAACTTTGACTTTCTCTAGACGGGTTCCTGAATAAGGGAATAAGAGTTTTGCAATTTTAATGGCTTGAATCTCATCCCACCTACTGTGTGCCAATGTGAATTAGTGGGATGAGTTGGTAGGGCTTAGGAAATGATATTTCAAGAGTGGAAGGCATGGAGAACTGGGTTTTGAAATAAAATGAAGAGTTAAAGGTCTAAAAATGGTGGTTTTTTTTCACTTGAAAATAGGGTTTTTACCCTAGGGTTTGCAAAAATCTCTGAGATACCAGAAGTTTCTTTATTTTCTAAGAATATTGGGGCCTAAATAAGGGTGTCTAAGGTGGTGGAAAAGTCTGAAAGGTTGTGGAAGTGCTACATCCAATAAACCCTCAAGAATTACACTAAAAACAAGGGTTTTCTGATTTGATGGTTACAGGTCCATACAAATGGAATCCAATTGCAAAATCTTTGTTTTCTTGGAAATTTATTTGCTTCCTTAACGTTTTAGAGGTCCGTGTGGTGTTTGAAGGTATGTTTCTTTGCATTTTTGGGCTAATTAAGTAGCCTTTTCAAGGGTGAACGTATAGGAAATCAACGTTGGTCCAAAGGAGTCTATGTTGTTTCTCACATATGTTGTGTAACTTGGATATGGGTGTTTGAATCAATCATGTGTTGGTCTGGTGTTTTGGAAAATTGTGGAGTAATTGGACAAAAACTAGTTTCTCACTATTATAAGGGTTTAAGAGGGTTAAAGAGGGAAATGTGTATTTAGTTGCTTGTCAAGTTTTAAGGGAGTTTTGGACTATCTAAAGAGGTCAGAATAATCTTGTTAGATGCCTCAAATAGGAAGGTTGCAAAGAGTTTGTGATTGTGCCCTTGTGTCTGCATCAATTTTCACCTAATTTCACTTGGTCCAATGTAGCTCAGAGTGATTCGGCGTATTTGGGTGCAAAAGAGGACCATCCCTAGCGTAAACGTACCCATCCGGAAGTGTTGGAATAGTCTGTTTGGTCGTACGAGTTGTTGAATGAAAGTTGCACCACTTTGCAACTTTACATTGCTTGCATCTAACAACTTTTCCCTCAGTTGAAAATTTGTCACCACGGGAAAACGCCTTCGAGATAGAAAAATTGAGAGATATTATTGTAGATGGGCCAAACACTATCCCATAGCCTTAAACGGAGAGTCTATAAACATTACGATTTCTGAGAAATAGCCCTCAAAGATTGCTACCTTTTAGCACTTTGGACTCTTAAGGGAAATTGTCGGTCCAATGTAGCTCGGAGTGATTCGGCATATTTCGTTGCAAAAGAGGACCATCCCTAGCGTAAACGTACCCATCCAGACGTGTTGGAACAGTTTGTTTGGTTGTACGAGTTGCTGAATGAAAGTTGCACCACTTTGCAATTTTACATTGCTTGCATCTGACAACTTTTCCCTCAGCTGAAAACTTGCCACCACTGGAAAACGCCTCTGAAATAGCAAAAACCGAGAGAGTTTATTGTAAATGGGCCAAACACAATCCCATAGCCTTAAACGGAGAGTCTGTAAATGTCATGGTTTCTGAGAAATATCCCTTCAAAGATTGATTCCTTTTAGCACTTTGGACTTTTAAGGGAAATCATCGGTCCAATGTAGCTCAGAGTGATTCAACGTATTTGGTTGCAAAAGAGGACCATCCCTAGCGTAAACGTACCCATCCAAACGTGTTGGAACAGTCTGTTTGGTCGTACGAGTTGCTGAATGAAAGTTGCACCACTTTGCAACTTTACACTGCTTGCATCTGACAACTTTTCCTTCATCTAAAAACTTGCCACCATGGGAAAACGTCTCTGAGATAGCAAAAAATGAGAGAGGTTATTGTAGATGGGTCAAACATGATCCCATAGCCTCAAACAAAGAGTCTGTAAATGTCACGGTTTCTGAGAAATATCCCTTCAAAGATTGTTTTCTTTTAGCACTTTGGACTCTTAAGGGAAGTCGCCGGTCCAATGTAGTTCGAAGTGATTCAACGTATTTGGTTGCAAAAGAGGACCATCCCTAGCGTAAATGTACCCATATGGATGTGTTGGAACAACCTGTTTGGTCGTACGAGTTGTTGAATGAAAGTTGCACCACTTTGCAACTTTATACTGCTTGCATCTGACAACTTTTCCCTCAGCTGAAAACTTGCCACCACCTTGGAAAACGCCTCCAAGATAGCAAAAACTAAGAGAGGTTATTGTAGATGGGCCAAACACAATCCCATAGCCTCAAACAGAGAGTTTGTAAACGTCACGGTTTTTGAGAAATAGCCCTTCAAAGATTGCTGCCTTTTAGCACTTTGGACTCTTAAGGGAAATCATCGGTCCAATGTAGCTCAAAGTGATTCAGCGTATTTGGGTGGAAAATAGGACCATCCATAGTGTAAAGGTACCCATCCAGACGTGTTGGAATAGTTCATTTGTTCGTATGAGTTGCTGAATGAAAGTTGCACCACTTTGCAACTTTACACTGCTTGCATCTAACAACTTTTCCCTTAGCTGAAAACTTTCCACCACGGGAAAACACCTCCAAGATAGAAAAAACCAAGAAAGGTTATTGTAAAGGGGCCCAACACGATCCCATAGCCTCAAACAAAAAGTTTTTAGGCATCACAGTTTCTGAGAAACAATCCGTCAAAGATTGCTGCCCTTTTGCACTTTGGACTCTTAAGGGATTTCGCTAATTGAACGTAGCTCGAACTGCTTCGGCCGATTTGGGTGCAAAAGGGAACCATACCTAACCTAAATGTAACCATCCAGACGTGATGGAACAGTCGGTTAGGCCATACGAGTTGTAGAACAAGATTTATTTATGTAGTTACAAGTAGTTTTTCACCCTCCAACTGAACTCCAACATTGATTTTCGTGTGAAAAAAATCCATGAGACCATAGCTTGTTGCTTTCTTTTTAATGGAAAGTAGTGGGCAACAGAGTTAACTTCTTCATATATTTAGCGTTTGAGATTGCCAGAAGACATCAAAATGGCTAGTGTACTAAATAAATTCTTATGATTTCTAAAGAATGCTGATAACTCTACTCAATTGGCTTCTTTTTTCAAAATCATACAAATTGAACCTTGGCATCAATATAATCTATATATCAAGCAACCAAAATTCAAGTTTCAACGATGAATATTTATCATGCATGTTTTAAATGACATTCAAGTTTATGGTGGTTTTGTTGTTTATATGATGTTATGTGATATTCTAATCCTATTTCATGCTTCTATGCTGCATATATATATATATATATATTATTTTTACATGTTTTTTTTACTAACGAACCCAAAATGAATCGAACCACCCCCAAAAAAATTTAGCCGAACTGGCGAACCGAACCCCCAAACCCGAACAGGTAACTTAGTTTATAAGTCAGTTATTGGGAGTTGGTCGGTTGTTTTGTGTGGGGGAGAGTCTTAAAAAAGGTTGAGGAAGTCATTTTGAGGATTGATGAATGTAATTTCGTGAAGAATCAAGAAGATCATTTTGGGGGCAGCAGGCCTGAGACCCCTTTAAAGTTGGTTTGAGTGCTTTCTTTTCATTTTTTGTGAGTTTTGTGCCAAGTTTTCTCAAGGCGAGTAGTGAACCCAGATTTTGCATTTTTGAGTAAATTATGAATTATTGAAGCCCTCCACCTACTGTACCTTTCATGTGGCTTGGTGGAGAGGATGTGTACAATGTGATTTAAATGTGTGTAGGTCTATTTAAGAAAGGGGAAATTTGTGAGTCTTGGAGTTGCTGTCCTAAGCAAATCATTGCTTAAATTGCATGAAAATGAAGCTTTTAGCCTAGGGTTTGTTAAAATCAATGAGAGTGGGGGAATCTCTTTAACGTTTAAGCATATTGGGGTCATAATAGAGGTTTTTGAGTCAGTGGCATGGTCAGGGGAGTTGTGCAAGTGGGACTTTCAATAAAACCTATGCATTTGCATGGTAAACAGACGGTTTCATGGGACATCCTGCTAAAGGACCTGTAGGTGTAGAATAATCTTAGAATTTGTTGTTTTATGACACAACTCAAGATTGTTTGGTGTGTTCTTGTGAAGATCAAGTGTTTAAAATGAACTCACTTTGTGAAAGAGGGCTTCACTAGCCTAGGACAGGGGTATGTTATTGGTTCTCAAATTTGGTCCAAAGGAGTCAAGGGTAGTTTTCACATATGTTTTCACCCCCACTTTGCATCAATCCATAGCTTGTTTGAAAGCACTTGTTTTAGGCTTTTAGCCATAACAACAAGCCAGTGAACTGTTTGATAAAAAGCTTTGGTACACATGTATGAAAAATGTGGTGGCATAGACAAGGCAGTGAATTGTTTAAAAAAATGCCTCAAAGAAATGTGGTCTCATAAAATTCCATGACAAGCAAATGAAATTGACAGTTGCTCCTAGTTATTAGTTATGTAATGTGAAGTAATTGCATAACTGCTTAGGTTGACTTTGTAAAAACTATATTGTAATTGATTTTTTTCATCTATCAGCATCTAGTTGTTAGTTATGCAATGTGAAGTAATGCTTTGAGTTTGAAAGATGTGCAATGCAATGTAATCAACGATATGAATATAAACTACATAATACAACCATTCTTTTTTATGCTCTTGTACATTGATATTTAACCATTGCTCACTTGATTAAATTTTCAAAGAGTTTAATCATGCACATGAGGAAGAAATTAAATTTTGATTGTCAACTTCTATATATCAAATTATCCAATAATCTTGAGTGTATCTCCATATACAAAAATGGCATCAACGCCAACTCAAACAAAGTTTTACAAAATGTGGCATATGCCATCTCGATGTCTATTCAAAATTTACATTCAAAATGTCTATCTCATCCTAAACTACTGGTGGATCATCAAAATGGAGCCTCTTTGAAGCACTCGTTGGCTCTGAAGGTAGCTGCACAAGAAAAATTCAAACCACAATTGAGATTATTTATACTATATGATTTAAAATAAAATAATTAACATCAAAATCAATATACATTGAATTATAATTGAACTCTAAAATTGTAATCTTGATTACCCCAAATATCTATCTCTTCAAAGGGTCGAGTCCTAGAATATGCCCCTCTCAAAGAACCGACCAAACCAACTTTTGTAATGTCAATCTATATATGTGAACAAAACATAAAATTGATCCAAGTTAGCATACAATTGCCTGCATAGGAACATATAAATACCAAACACAAAATAAAATAAACACATACCTCTTTAGGCTGATCTTTTCTTTATCTCCTTTTAGGTGTTTCAACACCTCCTCCTTGAGGTGTTTCAACACCTACTCCTTCAAGTGTTCCAATACGTACTCCTTCAGGCATTGTGGCACTTGTCAACAACGTTGTATAGCTCATAACTGCATGTACATAAAAATGACAAGTACATATGAAACTACCAATCTATATTGATGTATGTATAATAAATATAAGATCTTAAAAATCTTAATTCAATTGAATTTGAGTTCAATTACCTTCCCCTTATCTAACATTGCACTTCCATAATCTGGACAAGGCTGCACCTTGCTCACACTTGTCAACAATGACGTATAGCTCATAATTGCTTGTACATAAAAATGACAAGTACATATGAAACTACCAATCTATGTCGATGTATGTATAATCAATATAAGATCTTAAAATTCTTAATTCAATCGAATTTGAGTTCAATTACCTTCCCCTTATCTAACATTGCACTTCCATAATCTGGACAAGGCTGCACCTCACTCGCACTAGGTATTTCCTACAAGAGGAAAATAAGATAAACATATAAGTTATTATATAATTTCATTTATGACAATTCAAATGACAAGCAAGTATATAATAAAAAAATGTAAATGAGTGAGTGCAAAAATATATATTGTGTGCGTGTTGAGGCCAAATGAAATGGCCCTAAGGGTGCTATCAGTCACCTGTGCAAGCTCCTCCTCAAACATCAACTCTTAAATAGACCATGTAAATAAATATTAGTACATTATACTATCTCTTATTAATATTCATTTAAAAACAAATGCAAGTTATGAATTTACAACTTCAATCTTACCTGTGTCACTATTCCAATGTCTCCCTCTCTAGCAGGAGAGGAATTTGTAGGGTGCGCTCCACTCCCCTAAATCTGATCTATAATGTCCACATTATGGATATAATAATCATAAGTGTCCAAGGGATGCTCGGCGGGTTGTACAAGAGGACCCAAGCATATCTGGCGGCACATGGAGCAAGTATGTGGCACACAAATATGTGAACCTGACGAGGATGACGTAGCAACACTCGAACCATCGCCAACATCACCAGAATGTGGTTGAGCTACTGTAGAAGCATGCAAAACCAAAAGGCCACTCAAAGAGTGAATAGCTTAGATAGTTTGTGTGGCCGCATCCTGCATAATATCTGGATGATATACTAGAGGTGGCAGAGGAAGGGGAGGAGGGGGAACATATGGGCACGGGACTACTCTAACTACGCCTGGTCTATCTTGGGGCATACCTCCACCAATGCCCTGGAAGGGTTTAATGTCAAAGTAATTGACATGATGCCCTAACACAAACTCAACATATAATTTTTTAATAAAGTAAAATGGTATATCACAATTGTTGTTTGGTGGTTTATCAAAAACCATACACCAACGATCCCAAAATTTATCTACAATGTCCCTATGCGTGCACCATTTTATAGAAAGTTTTGGTTTATTAACATTAACTAGAAAACCAGTGCAGGGGTTAACAAATAAAGAGGCTATTTGGGCTTTGGTTATTTCGAGATCTTTCACATCATCATAAGACAATCGACATGCATAATATTCCCTCATGTCTTCTCGCCACAAATGAAAGGAATTATGTTGGGTGGAGAGGGTTTCTATATTTTTAATTATATCCTTCAATGTGTTTGACATCTCGAATAATCGAGGGATTCTCTTATAAACTTTAGAAATGCCCTTTAATTGCTGTAATTTTTCACCAATTAATTCTTCAATTGATGGTTGTGAAGGTGGTGGAGCGTTTGGTATTTGTGCATTTTCATTCTCAGCTGGTGGATCATTTGGAATTTGTGTATTTTCATCCTCAGCAGCCATAATGCCTGATTAAAGTTAAAAACTAATTAATCTAATTGAAATTAGACAATATAAATGAAAATATTGTAAAAATACCCTAGTTTAAAAAAAAACAAAAAAAAACCCTACTTTTTAACAAAACTCTATAAAATTCTCTAATTTTTAATACAAATACATAAACGCCGGTATTGGCATGGTGTGATGGTTCATAGGTGGCATTGTTGTTCTTGCCACCAAGGTTCAAACCCCGTTGGGGTGGTATTGTTGAATGGTTGTATCCGGTTCATAGCTCCGGTCAAAAGCATTTACCCCTTGAATATAAATAAATAAAAATACAAATACATAAACAACACTATTTTTAAATCAAAATCTATAAAAAAACATTCATTTTTAATCAAAATCCATTCTAAACTCAAAATTTTATTAAAAATTCAATCAAAAACCCTATTTTGAAAAAAATCCATAAAAACTAACTGAAATTATACAAATCTAATTCAAAACTTGATCAAAGTAAAGAAAAATCTAAAATCTAACCTTTTCAAAACTGATATCAGATAAATTGGATATCTGATATGCGGAGAACCTCCTCACTGTGCGTCCGCGACCTATTTGTGAATGTGAAATGATTTTAACAGGCCCAAATTTTGTATATATATGTTTGCTTCAAATCGGATATCCGATATGGAGATATTGGTTTGGGAATTTCTTTGGAGGTGTGTACTGACACCCAAGCCACAAAAAAGTCAACTCAGCATTTTTGCGTTTTTGGGTCGATGAAAAACGTAATTTTTTCCCCATTGCCACTTTTTGGCCCATCATAGACAAGGTAGCGAACTATTTCAAAAAATTCCTCAAAGAAATGGGGTCTCATGGTGATGGAATGCCATGACAAGCAAATTCCCTAGATTGTCATGGCATTCCATCACCATGAGACCACATTTCTTTGAGGAATTTTTTCAAATAATTTACTACCTTGTCTATGTTACCACATTTTTCATACATGTCTACCAAAGCATTTTATCAAATAGTTCACTGTCTTGCTACTATGGCTAAGAGCCTACAACAAGTGCTTTCGGACAAGCGATGGATGCTTCGAAAAATATATCAAAGCATAATAGTAAGCAAAAGCGTAGACAAGGTAGTGAACTGGTAGTATGTGATGGATGCTCCCATGTTTTACAAATGAGGGGTGAGCTCAATTTATAGGCTCCTCGAATACAATTCAATGGCCAAGATTTATTTCGAATCAATGATCGAGATTACAAAATAAAACCCTAATCAGGGTTTGTCACAACTAACTACCTCTCAACCAATGAGAAAATTACATTTGGGGACACTTGTCCTTCTGTTAAATATAAACCAACAATAAAAAGTTGTTGCATTATGAAGTGTCAGGTTCATTAGACATGCTAGCTTGGAACAATTTGATTGGTTGGAAGATGACGAGGCACCATATCAGTGTGTTGGATGTCCCCTTTGATCTTGGCCTAAGGCAGACTTCAAGATATGTTTTCCATCTCCTATTTTCAGCTTGGGGCAGACTTTAAGTTGTCTTTGCCATGTATGCTTTGAGTTGGGCTGACTTTACGTTGTCTTTTCTATGTATGATTTGAGTTGGGTAGACTTTACCTTTGTCTTGGACAAGCATTATTCAAGCCAAGGGTGGACTTGACAGCAGTTTGGAATAGATTTTCTTTCCTAAGCGGACTTTGCATCATCTTCGACATTTTCCTTGACCATGGGCATGGTGGACTTTGCTTGTGCCTTGCCAAGATTGGGCGGACTTGCTCTTGACTTAGACATGTTGATTTTCCTTCCAAGAAAAAATTGAGAGAGGTTATTCTAGAGGGGAACAACTCGATCCCATAGGATTTGACAAGAAGTTTCTAAGCATCACGGTGTTTGAGTATTGTTATGCTGAAGTTTGCAACCATTTTTCACTTCAGTCTCTTAAGGGATTCAACCGATTGAACGTAGCTTAGAGCGATTCAGTGCGTTTGGGTGCGAAAGAGGACCATGCCTAGCGTAAAAGTACCCACTCAAACGTGTTGAAACAATTATTTTGGTCACACGAGTTGTAGAATGAAAGTTGCACCATTTTGCAACTTTGCACTACTTGCATTTGACAACTTTTTTCCTAAGCGAAATCTCACCGCCATAGGAAAACGCCTCCGAGATAGCAAAAAATGAGAGAGGTTATTGTAGAGGGGCACAACATGATCCCATAGGCTCAGACGAGAAGTTTCTAAGCATCATGGTGTTCGAGTAATGTCATGCTGAAGTTTGCAGCCATTTTGCACTTTAGACTCTTAACGGATTCAATCGGTTGAACGTAGCTCAAAGCGATTCGACACATTTGGGTGTGAAAGAGGACCATGCCTAGTGTAAACCTACCCAATTGGATGTGTTGGAATAGTTAGTTTGGTCATACGAGTTGCAGAATGAAAGTTGCACCACTTTGCAACTTTTCACTACTTGCATTTGACAACTTTTTCCCCAAGCGAAATCTTGCCGCATAGGAAAACGCCTACTGAGAGAGGTTATTGTAGAGGGGCACAACATGATCCCATAGGCTCTAACGAGAAGTTTCTAGGCCTCACGGTGTTCGACTAACATCATGTTGAAGTTTGCAGTCATTTTGCAATTCAGACTCTTAAGGGATTTAGCCAGTTGAACGTAGCTCAGAGCGATTCAGCGTGTCTGGGTGCAAAAGAGAACCATTCCTAGCATAAAAATACCCACTCAGATGCGTTGGAATAGTTAGTTTGGTCATATGAGTTGCAGAACGAAAGTTGCACCACTTTGGAACTTTGCACTACTTGCATTTAACAACTTTTTTCCCAAGCGAAATCTTGCCGCCACAGGAAAACGCCTCCGAGATAGCAAAAATTGAAAGAGGTTATTGTAGAGGGGAAAAAATGATCGAATAGGCTTAGATGAGAAGTTTCTGAGCGTCACGGTGTCCAAGTATCGTCATGCTGAATTTTGCAGCCATTTTGCACTTCAGACTCTTCAGGGATTCAACCGATTGAACGTAGCTCAGAGTGATTCAGTGCATTTGGGGTGTGAAAGAGGACCATGCCTAGCATAAACATACCCACTTGGATGCATTGGAATAGTTAGTTTGGTCACACGAGTTGCAGAATGAAAGTTGCACCACTTTGTAACTTTGCACTACTTGCATTTGACAACTTTTTCCCTAAGAGAAATCTCACCACCATAGGAAAACGCCTCTGAGATAGAAAAAATTGAGAGAGGTTATTGTAGAGGGGAATAACATGATCCCATAGGCTTTGACGATAAGTTTCTAGGCCTCACGATGTTCGATTAACGTCATGCTGAATTTTGCAGCCATTTTGCACTTCAGACTCTTAAGGGATTCAATCGATTGAACGTAGCTCAGAGAAATTTGGCACGTTTGAGTGTGAAAGAGGACCATTCCTAGTGTAAACGTACCCACTCAAATGCATTGGAAAAGTTAGTTTGGTCATACGAGTTGTAGAACGAAAGTTGCACCACTTTGCAACTTTGCACTACTTGCATTTGACAACTTTTTCCCCAAGTGAAATCTCGCCGCCACAGGAAAACGCCACCGAGATAGCGAAAAAGGAGAGAGGTTATTATAGAGGGGCACAAAACGATCCCATAGGCTTTGACGAGAAGTTTTTAGGCCTCACGGTGTCCGAGTAACGTCATGTTGAAGTTTGCAGCCATTTTGCACTTCAGACTCTTAAGGGATTTAGCCGGTTGAATGTAGCTCAGAGCGATTCAACTTGTTTGGGTGCAAAATAGAACCATTCCTAGCATAAACATACCCAATTGGATGCGTTGGAACAGTTAGTTTGATCATATGAGTTGCAAAACGAGAGTTACACCACTTTACAACTTTTCACTACTTGCATTTGACAACTTTTTCCCCAAGCGAAATCTCGCCGCCACAGGAAAACACCTTCGAAATAGTGAAAACTGAGAGAGGTTATTGTAGAGGGGCACAAAATTATCCAATAGGCTTAGATGAGAAGTTTCTAAGCATCATGGTGTTCGAGTATCGTCATGCTGAAGTTTGCAGCCATTTTGCACTTCAGACTCTTAAGGGATTGACCCAGTTGAGCGTAGCTCAGAGCGATTCAACGCACTTGGGTGTGATAGAGGAACATTCCTAACATAAATGTACCCACTTAGACATGTTGGAACAGTTATTTTGGTCATACGAGTTGCAAAACGAAAGTTGCACCACTTTGCAACTTTTCACTACTTGCATTTGACAACTTTTTTCCTAAGCGAAATATCGTCGCCACAGGAAAATGCCTCCGAGATAGAAAAAACTGAGAGAGGTTATTGTAGAGGGGCACAACATGATCCCATAGGCTATGACGAGAAGTTTCTAAGCCTCACGGTGTTTGAGTAACGTCATGCTGAAGTTTGCAGCCATTTTGCACTTCAGACTTTTAAAGGATTCAACCGGTTGAACGTAGCTCAGAGAGATTCAACACGTTTGGGTGCGAAAGAAGACCATGTCTAGCATAAACGTACCCAATCGGATGCGTTGGAAAATTTAGTTTGGTCATACGAGTTGCAGAGCGAAAGTTGCACCACTTTGCAATTTTTCACTACTTGCATTTTACAACTTTTTCCCCAAGTGAAATCTTGCCACCACAGGAAAATGCTTTTGAGATAGCGAAAAATGAGAGAGGTTATTGTAGAGGGGTACAACACGATCCCATAGGCTCTGACGATAATTTTCTATGCCTCACGGTGTTTGAGTAACGTCATGATGAAGTTTGCAGCCATTTTGCACTTCAGACTCTTAAGGGATTTAGCTGGTTGAACGTAGCTTAGAGCGATTTAGCATGTTTGGGTGAAAAAGAGAACCATTCCTAGAGTAAACATACCCACTCGAACGTGTTGGAACAGTTAGTTTGGTCATATGAGTTGCATAACGAAAGTTGCACCACTTTGCAACTTTGCACTACTTGCATTTGACAACTTTTTCCCCAAGCAAAATCTCATCGCCACAGAAAAACGCCTCCGAGATAGAAAAAATTGAGAGAGGTTATTGTAGAGGGGAACAACATGATCCAATAGGCTTAGATGAGAAGTTTCTAAGTGTCACGGTGTCCGAGTAACGTCATGCTGAATTTTGCAGCCATTTTGCACTTCAGACTCTTAAGGGATTCAACCGGTTGAACGTAGCTCAGAGCGATTCGGCGCATTTGGGTGTGAAAGAGGACCATGGATAGCGTAAACATACCCAATTGGATGCATTGGAATTTTTAGTTTGGTCACACGAGTTGCAGAATGAAAGTTGCACCACTTTGCAACTTTGCACTACTTGCATTTCACAACTTTTTCCCTAAGAGAAATCTCGCCGCCATAGGAAAATGCCTTTGAGATAGAAAATATTGAGACAGGTTATTGTATAGGGGCGCAACATGATCCCATAGGATATGACGAGAAGTTTCTAAGCCTCACGGTGTCCGAGTAACATCATGCTGAAGTTTGCAGCCATTTTGCACTTCAGACTCTTAAGGGATTCAGTAGACCAGGAGGCTCAAACTCAATCAAATTGAAAACTTGCCTTCAAGAGGAATATAACAATATTAAAATGGTATTTTAAATCAATTCAAACAATCTTGGAAGTTAGACAACAATCAGAAGCACCATTTCTCAATTTCACCCATGAATCTTAGTAGTAGTGCAAACTCAGTTTTTGGCCTTTTACTCAAATACTCTCCAAGACACCTGACAAACATATGATAATTTTAGACACCCATTTCAGAGTTGTAACACATATCCTAAATTAATAAATAATTCTTTTGGACCAACCTCCTAAAATCACTCCTTCTATGCTGGCCTAATTAGGCTGATTAGGTCTAAATTACAAAGCAACATATCTTTAAACTTCTCACAGGCCCTTGAAACCTTGGGGTAGCATTTCCTATGCCCTAAAACCTTTGAAACCACAATTTTTTCGCAGGGTTAACCCTTCCAACATAGCAAACCACAAAACCCTCAATTTCTTGCCAAACCAAGAGGGTTTATTTAAAATCCCACTTGCACAACCTCCCAGACCATGCCACTGACTCAAACATGTGTATTCTGACCCCTATGTGCTCAAAAGTTGAAAAAAACTCCACACTCATTGATTTTCACAAACCCTAGGCTGAGGGATCCATTTTTGTGTGTTTTCTTTAACAAAAATTAATATGACAACAGGCTTATCTCCTTTGTTCCTTCCCCACAACTCTAATCATGCAACCTACAACTTAATCAGACTCCCTAGGGCCCATTACACTAGTTACAACAAATATAGTCGGTGGAAGGGCCCTTTAAGACATGTTTTTGATCACAAAATCCTCAACAGGGTGCTTTCCGCGTGTCACAAGAAAACAATGATTTCTTCAACAAATCTTTATTAAATTCTTTCAAACCTGATGCAAAATAAGGCTAACATAGTCCTCCATGAGAAATGAAATATTACATAGCAAATTTTAGTTTGTATGGCTCGTACAGGTCTGCAAAATGTGAAAGAAACACAGAAAAATGAAGAAAACTCAGAATTTTCTTATTGCCAATACCTTAAACTTCGAGCCAACATTACAAATGGTATCCTCATGCCTTTTTAAAGATTTCTCCTCTTCAACCAACGACCAAATTCCCTCCCAACTAAAATTTAAACCACTTATGACCATTGGAGATCATAATTTCATCTTTTACACAATTTAATAACATCATTACATGCTTTGCAATGTGTGCTCTTTTTGACCCTTTTAATCACCTAACCTATTACAATGGGTCTAATGAGACCTTATTCACCTAAAAACTGTCTTATTCAAGAAAACAATATACTACCACCCTTGACACCACCTTGACAACTTTGACACTCCTTTCCATTTGATTTACAATCATTACAAAATGAATTCATAAGCCCCTCAAAGTTGACCAAGTACCATAGAATGGTCACTTAGGACCTTATTTGAACTCATGGACTCAACAAAAACACCCTAACACACACACTGCCTATCAAACTCTTCATGGAAAACAAAGAGAAGGATGGTGCTCCTGCACCAAGCCCAAACATCCAAATGACCTACCATGCCTTTGCAGACCTTCTATCACATCAAATTCCACCTGATAACATTGAAACAACCAGGTTATAACCTTATTCCAAACTATTTCTTTAATTTTCTACTTCAAGCTATGCCTCCTAGGCCTAAATTCACGCTTTTTCCACAGGGCCAGCATGGAAATTTCCACCAAATGTCTTTTCCACCCATTGTATTCTACTGTAAGTCGGTGGAATGGCATAATTAGGTGTAGGGGGCATGTGTGTATGATTTCAAGAGCAGGGGTGGCCATTTGGGGGTTTGGGCATGATGCCTAGTTTATTAAGAATGTGTGTTCCGAGTGAAATTTGGAGGTTAAGAGTAGGTAGTGATGGAAAACACTTGGGGCAACACTTTCTAAGAGTTAATTAAGCAAGGGAAAACATATTTTAAGGTGTTGGAGGCATTGAAACGGTGAGGAGAGGTCTAGAGGCGAGGTTCTCAATAAACCTCGTTTGAAACTTGTCAAAAGTGAGGGTTTTGAGTTTTGGAGTGTTGGTGACTATTTCATTGGAAGATGATTGTTGATTTAGTGCTTATCTACCCTGCTCATGACTGTCCAATGGTGTTTTGTGTCTAGAAGGAAGATTAAAGGGTAGTTGGTTTGTTGAGAGTTTGCCACCCTGCTTTGCATCACTTTGGCATGTTTATCAACATAAAACTATGATATTTTTTGGATTTCAATATGTAATTATAATGCAATATGAAATATGTAGTGTAAGACAATGACATATGTGTATTTAAACTTTAAAGTTAAAATGTTAAACTTTACCATTGTTCTTGTCTTCAAAGTTGTTTAAACTATATAATTTAACCATAATATAACTAAGAAATATATGATATAATTTAACCATTATTCATTATTTTTTATTGCCAACTATATAATATAACCATTATTTTTTATGATATTGTACATTGATATTTAACCATTGCTGAAGATTAAATTTTCGAACAGTTTAAACTTGCACATGATGAACAAATTATTTCGATTCTCAACTTTTATATATGAAATTATCCAATAATCAAGTGTATGTCCATATACAAAAATGGCATCAACGCCAACTCAAACAAAGTTTTACAAAGTGTGGCATATGCCATCTTGATATCTATTCATAATATACATGCCAAAATGCCTATCTCATCCTAAACTACTGGTGGATCATCAAAATGGAGCCTCTTTCAAGCCCTCTTTGGCTATGAAGGTAACTGCAAAAGAAAAATTCAAACCACAATTGAGATTAGTTATATTATATAATTTATAATCAAATAATTAACATCAAAATCAATATACATTGAATTATAATTGAACTCTAAAATTGAAATCTTGATTACCTCGTATATATACGTCTCTTCAAACCGTCATGAATCCTAGAATATGCCCCTCTCAAAGAACCAATCATACCAACTTTTGCAATGTCAATCTATATAGGTGAACACAAAAACATCAAATTGATACAAGTTAGCATACAATTGTTGGTTTAATAGGAACATATTTACCAAACACAAAATAAAATAAACATATACCTCTTTAGGTATCTCTTTTTCTTTATCTCCTTCAGCTATTTCGACACCTCCTCCCTGAGGTGTTTCAACACCTACTCCTTCAAGTGTTCCAACACTTACTCCTACAAGAGGAAAATAAGATAAACATATAAGTTAATATATAATTTCGTTAATGACAATTCAAATGACAATCAAGTATAAAATGCATGAATTTAGGCCTAAAAGGCATGGGTTGAAGTAGTAGATTGAAGAATTTTTTTTGAAGAAGGCTAGAACTAGTTGTTTTTAGTGATATCTGGTGGGGTTTGATGTGTTTGAAGGTTTACAAGGACTGGGAAGGTCATGTGTATGTTTGGGAATGAAGCCCTAGTTGAGAGAAGCACATTTTTTAATGGAAATTTGAGGTTTTAGAGACTAAAAGTGGGTGAAGTTTGGGGGCAGCATAATATTAAGGATTATTAAGCATGTGCAGGCTTAAAGAAGGGTGTTTGAAGTGGTCATAAGGTCACAGGAGGCCTGGAGATGGGTCTTTCAATGTATTCTCCAAAATCCCATTGTACTGTAGAGGAAACTAGGCCAATTAGGCTTCTTTTCCAAAGAGACACCTTCCCAAACACCTACAATCAAGTCAAACACCATGGACAATCATTAAATAGGTTACCAACCTTAATATTTCACAATTTTTAGAGCTCCAACCGCTCACCAAGCTACCAATCCACTAAACCCTCACTCTCAAGCCACCAAACCTAGGTTTTCTAAGGACCCTTATTGAAAATCACTCTTCCCA
Organism: Sequoia sempervirens; assembly: GCA_007258455.2. Lineage (NCBI taxonomy): Eukaryota > Viridiplantae > Streptophyta > Pinopsida > Cupressales > Cupressaceae > Sequoia > Sequoia sempervirens. The sequence continues at coordinate 1,474 of VDFB02183210.1, read as the reverse complement.
CAATTAACTCTCACATCCAACACCCCAAACATACCATATGATATCTGTACATGCTCAAAAGACTCACAAATGACAACCCCAAAGGATTTCGTCCATTCACACTCTAAAATGATGTAGACCTAGGGGCTCAAACTCAACCAAATTGAAAAATTTCCTTCAAGAGGCATCTAACAAGATTAAAAGGCCTATTAGGGAAATTTCAACTATTCCCCAAAGTTAGACAACAATCAGAAACATATTTTCTCACTTTAACCCATGTAACCTTGTATCAGTGCAAATCTAGTTTTTTGGCCTTTAACTCCAATATCTTCCAAAAAACATGGAAAACAAAAGATGGACTCAGATACCCATTTCAAAGCCATAAAACATATGTAAACCCCAACATTAACTCTTTTAGACCAACATGGAGATCCAATATCCCTACCATGGAAAAAACCTAGTGAAATAGGCCTCTTTTTCAAAGAGAGTACCCTTTATCCTTCACCAAACCCTCTAAAACCTTGGGGCAGCAATTCAAATGCCCAAAAAACATAGAATCCATAATTAGATTCCACTTGTACAGCCAAATCCACCCCAAACTCAAAAACCCTTGTTTTATGCACTATTGATGAGGGTTTATTGAATATGATGCTTCCAGACCTCGGACCTCAAAACCAACTTGAACACTTTCCAATAGCCCTGTACATGCTTAATAATTCAAAAGACACGACATCCCATACAGATTCCACCAAACCCTAGACCAAAACCCCCATTTACATGCATTTTCTACACAAAACTCACATGAACAACAACCCCGGTCTACTTTATTCCTTTCTCACAACATAAATGAATCTCCCTAGCATCTAAACATCCTCCATAAGACCCAATACACCAGTTATAGTGAGCACAGTCATTGAAAGGGTCTTCAAGACATGATTAAGGCTACAAAACCCCAAAATAGGGTGTACCTGTCTGTTCACAAGAAAACAACTATGAAATGCTTCAAATTATCTGTTAAACCTTTAGACCTGATGAAAAACACAAAATATTCATGCCACTACATTGTTCATAAAGAAATTACTCAATGCAATGACTGTACGTTACCGTACAGGTTTGGAAAAGTTAGGAAAATTCAAAATTTTGCTGCTAACAGTGAGAATTCAATTGGATTTCTTCACAAAAACAAGAAGCCAACGTTATGAATGATGAACACAACATTTTTAAAGGTTTCCTGATCAAAGACAACTAACATAACAACCTCGAACTGAATTTTGAATCCCTTATTAGCCGTTGGAGTTCCAAATTACATTTGTTTACCTATCTTTGTTAACAACTCATTTGATTCCTTTTACATTATTTTACTATTTGACCCTCCAAAACATTTAAAGCATTTCAAATAAATTTAAAGCACCTATGTTGGTATAATTAGACCTTATGAGACCCTAAAACACAACCTAATACATAAAAAGCAACATGAACCTACTTAGACCCCCAT
>VDFB02183209.1:0-26261 GCA_007258455.2 Sequoia sempervirens | reverse complement strand
GAGCTCCTCTCTAATGTTGGGGAGACTATAATGCTTTGGGGAGACCTTTTACCAAACTACTTTCTTCTTGCCGAGTTCGCTTGATTCCATCGGCAAGACACTTTGGGGTCACCGAGACTTCTTGAAGAGGCCCAATCAAGTATGCCGATGCCTCTTTCATTTCCGACTCTCCCATCTGAAAGACCTTTATGCCGGGTTTTATCCTTTTCCAAAACCTAAATTCTTAGGTGGGACCCTCCTCTGTCGGTGGGACTTCGCTCGGTCGGTGAGACATTATACCGACCGAAGCCCCCTTTTGCTGAATTCTGTTGTCGCCAAGACCCCTCTTGTGGTCATAGAAATTTTTTTTCTCTCACTCCACATGTATCACTATAACCTTCCTTTTTCAGGGAGATGTTGCATAGAAACCTCTGCGTATCTGAAGCCAAGACCTTTCTCCGAATAAGAATTTCATGTCAAAGGGAAATTGCTAGTCTCTATGACTTTGATTGGTGTCTTGCCGATAGTTAACTGCACATGACTTTCACTCACTGTGACAATCTCAAGGTCTTGCTGATAGGCAACACAAATGCATATCGACAGAATGGACTGGTAGTTGGCAAGACATCTACAAGGTCTTGTCAATTTCTTCTTCTGCATGAGAATTAAGTGACCAACTCGCCTGGTGTTTCCCAAGTGGACTCACCTTGAGAAATATCATTATGTGTAAAATTGCTCTTGCAAAACGAAGTTTCCATTAGTCCCCAATGGATATAAAGTATACCAAAATAAACTATCCCGTTGCTTATGATTATTTTAGTGAATACTTAGCAAGAAGGAAACCAACCTAAGCAGAGACAGAACCAAAATTAAATCAGATAGATCAAAAGTCAAAATCAGTAGGAAAAAAGAAGCACTCCCAAAAGGAAAGAAAATAAAAAAAGTAAAGAAAACAAAAGAGAAAGGGGGACCCATTTTGATCCAAATCAAAGTGGGGTGGTTATGCAGGGCATAATAGTAAGATCTGGAGAAAGTGTTGGGGAGGTATAGGGGTTTTCCTTAGTCAAACCTCCATTTTGGTGTTCCCACCTCCATGGATAGCTAGATAGATAGAGAGAAATGAACAAAGTGTGTGGTGAAAGAAAAAACCACTTCAGGAGTAGAACTTGTACCACCAAGTATAAGTGATAAAAGAAATCCCTACTCGAGGAGGAGAACCTGTATCACAAAAGAGGTGATAAAATCAATCTCCGCTCGAGGAGGAGAAATTGTATAACAAAGTAGAAATACAATAGATAAGGGATATGAAATACTAGGATGCTTGCAAGCATAAGGTAAGGGAGATGGAACTACAAGAGCCAAGAGTGTTGCAAGGATTGCTACTGTAGCAAGATTTATGGAGTTATGCAAACAAAATAACAAGAGAGAAAATGCTAGAGTCAAGGCTGCAAAGAAGCTAGAAGCTGGGATGAAGTTGGAGGTTAGAGAGAAAAATGAATTAAAAGAATAACATTTAATGAGGGAAAAGAAGCTTCTCTAGCTATTATAAGGCATCCCAGGTTGTTACCATTGAAAAAAGGTGAGGACAAGTGGAAAAAATGATCAAAGAAAAATATTTGAGTATTGAAACATTGAAGGATGCTAGTGCAGAACACAAACATCTGCGGGGCATGCTAGTGTCTAGACACATCATGCTACAAAACAACACGAATAGGAAAATCACAAGGTTTGGCATAAAGCTGACGCATGAGGCTAGCTACTAAAAAGGGGTGCTAGAGAATCCTAAGAAGGAAAAAGGTTGATGAAAGGGCTAAAATTATCCTACACAAGTACTAGGGGAGTGAACACCAAAGTAGGTACAAAAATGCATGTGAAATTGCAAGGGGTACAATTTTACGACCATACATTTTCCCCCACTTTAGCAAGCATATGAATCTACACTAATATGCACACTAAAGGAAATATTCTAAACATAAATAACATCATAATTCCAAAAGGATAATATAGAGGAAGCAAAAAAGTCTTTGAACCATGAAAGCATTCCCCAAGGCTGAAGTCCTATAAAAAAAATGCATTAGACAAGAAAAACCTGTACCAGACAACAATGTTAAAACATAAAACTAAAGGATTTGAGTTAGCAAAGTAAAAGAGACCTCGATGTGAAATTTTGTCTTAGTACTATGTGTCGTGGTCCTGAAATTAAGAACATAACACACTTAGAAGAATTATAAAACTAAGAGAGGAAGGGCATATACTCAGGACAAAGAAGATGCAGATCTTTGATATGGTATATACAAAAGAGAAGAGAAGAGATAATTTAAGAATGTAAGCACCTCATAGGCCTACAAAACTACAAGGAAGGTGTCCTCTGAAGATCTCCCACATGAAGGAAACCCAAAATAGCACCTTATAGATCCGCAAACCTGCAAGGAAGGTGTCCTCTAAGATCTCTCACATGAGGATACCTAAAAAAGTGCCTTTTAGACCCATAGACCTACAAGGGAGATGTCCTCCAAGACATCTCACATGAAGGAAACTGAGAAAAGTTCCTTACAAAGCCATAGACCTACAAAGAAGGTGTCATCCAAGATCTCTCACATGGAGGAAACCAAGATGAAAGCACCTTTTAGGCCCGCTGACCTACAAGGGAGAGCCCCACATGATTTCTCACATGGAAGAAGTTCAGAAGAAGTTCCCTAAATACTTGTAGACCTACATGGAGGAAACCAAAGGAAGGGGACTCTGCATAGTCAGAAATCAGCTTGATAGGTGCACTTGCAAAGTGACATGTTTACCTGCAGATAGAACATATTAGAAAGCAGCCACGTAGGAAAGTAAGTGGATAGTCACATAGACTGTCAACAAGTTGGAAAAATTTCAAAGGGGTCCCTCAGGAACCCAATATGAAGAAAGGGGTCCACTCAAGGGACACACTATTTAAAAGGAAAGGTCTAGTTAGGTTGCCCCCAAGATAGACACAAGAATTCATTTGAGTTAAAAGATTTCAAAGGAGGGTCCCTTGGGAACCCTTCAAAAGAAAAAGTGGGTCCATTCAAGGGAATCTTCAATTGAAAGATAGAGATAAGAGAGGGGGTCATTTAAGAAGGATGTACATCTCCAAAACAAGTTATCACTACCCCCAACTTATAGGGGGGAGAACTATGCAAGATTCTTAGAACATACATGATAGAGGTAGACCTTGATATCACTTGTCATTTGAAAGAAAAGGTACTTGCATTAGAAAATAAATGAGTGATGGCAGCCGAATCATGAAGTTTTATTTTATCCTTCAAGGCCTTGCATTCACTAGTGGGATGGCCAAGCACTTGATGGTATGCACAAAAAGAATGTTTTTATTTATCATGTTCATGAGATTTCTTACATGTAGGAGAAGGAAGAGTAATTAAGTGGGATTTTAGAAGCCACACCAAAATATTCTCTAGGTCAGATAGAGAATGAGGAGCAAGAAGCTACCCTTTCTCTTGTGGAGAAAAGTTTGACTTCTCATAAGAAGAAGATACAAAGATAACAAACATTGGAGGATCTACATGGAGAGTATTATTTTGGAAAAGGGGATCATACTCCTCTATGAGATTGCCATCATCTTTCCTGACATAATTAATAGCATTAACATCCTTAATAGAAGTGTGATCATCTTCCTCAAAATGAGGAGGATTGGCATTAAGGATATTACAACTATTTCTCACACTATCCTACGATGTAAAAGAATAATCATCTTTTATAGCGGGTGTGGATGATGTTATTGAAAGGTCCAAGTGGACTGAGTTGACTTTATATTGCCCAGTGAAGGGTTCTATAAGGTCTAGAGAACCCAATTCATCACCAAGACATGCATTTCCTTGAGAAGAGGTGGAAGGAGTAGACTTAATATTTCTTGCTTCAGAAGGATCTTCTTCAAGGACATCTATCTCAAGAGTATTCTTTGTAGCAGGTATTGCTGGAGTAAACATTGACACATTGGAAGATATTGAAGGAATAAGAGTAGACACAACTAAAGCTTGACCAAAATATTCCATCTCACATAAGCGCATAGCCTCAGGGTTAGCCTTAACTGTGCCTACTTTATTATTACAAATGAACTTAATAGATTTATGCAAGGTAGACAGGACTGCGCCCATAACATGAATCCACAGTCTACCAAGAAGAAGGTTATCTAGTAAATTTTCTAAAAAAATATATACAAGGTTGGTTACGGTAACGAGTCCCAATGTCAAAGGGAAGAATATCATGCCTAGGGCTTGTCTAGCGATATTATCGAACCCATGAATGACAAATGAAGAAGCATTAACAAAAGATGAATCAATATTAAACTTGGGCAATAGATCAATGCTACATGCATTGAGTGTTGAGCCAACATCAATGGAAGTACATCTAATGCCAATATTATTAATGTTAACTATGATCATTAGAGGGTCTTCTTGCTTTTGTACTTTTGGAGATAAGAAGCTTCTGTAGATAGAACATAATATTCAGTGAATCTGCACAAATATGAGCTATCAATAGATCAACATTTTTTGGCCTAGAGGAAGAAGGAAAGAGGATTTTTAGTTTTAGGTTCAGGTGCCTGAGGAAGGCTTGGTTTTTTATTCATTCTATTCTTATAAGTATGGGCTACCACTCTATAAGAGGGACCTTTAGAAAGATTAGGAGAGTCACTATCAAATGGAACACCATTAATAGAACAAACCCTTTTAGGAGGACTAGTCAGAGTCAAATAAATGATTGGTGTCTTAAGGATTTGAGAGGAAAAAGAGACATAGATTACATTTAGAGGCTCATCACAACTAGTGGAATAATTATTTGAAGAAATATTTTCAACATCAATCCAAGGAGGATCAGGTGTGGAAAGAGGTTCATCATTCGTTAATGCATCATTTCTAGAAGAGAGTGCATCAAAACAAAGATGATATTCATCATTCGCCAATGCAACATCTCTAGAAGAGAGTGTAATGGGATGAATAGAAGGTAGAGTGATATTGAGGAAGGTATCAATGATTTCATCTTCTTACAACAAAATATCCTTTGAAGAAAGAGGAATTTTGGGAGAAGGATTAAAGATGCCGAGTGACATGGGTAAAGCCAAGTCACCATCGCATGCATGAAATGGAATATCATTAACATTTTCAATAAAATAAAAAAATAAACTAATGAAAGAGGATATTACATTCATTTTGAAAATAGTAAGTTAAATATGATAATAATGAATAAACAAGTTAGCTGATGACATAACTAAGAAAAATTGCAAATCTAGATTTTTTTTGGCATTTTACACAGTTTTAGTACTTCCATTTTAGGGCCCTCCTGCAGCAGGTGCAAGATTTAGTACCGGAACTTGTAGCCCTAAAATTGGTCGTCGCGCACCATTTTGTAATAAAATAGTTCTCTAGGAGGCCTTTTCAATAGTGCAAACAATTCTAAATTTCGAGCACCAAGTCAAAAGTTATGACCACACCAAGTAGGGGTAAATAAATTCCTAATTTTATGTTCATGTCAGATTCACCAAAATGTAGAGAAGGGGGATTTTCTACTCATGAGTTATCTTCATTCAAAGAGCCTCAAGGGGTGAGCTGCCCTAAACTACCTCAAGGAACATCGCGCGAGTTTTAGAATCAGATAGAGTAGGTCATGAAGATTCTCTACACAAATTGATAAGATTTTTGCCAAAGGACAGTAGTATGGTTCTGGGACAACAACATGATGCGTTGGAATCTCTCTAGCATGCTGGCATCTTTACAGACTAGAAAGTGAATTTATCACAAAAAATGACAAAGTGGCTACTTCTACTCTAATTGGTAAGAGATCTTGGAATGTAAGAAATTAATATAATACAACATAACTTACATAAAGTGAAGTAGAAATGATAAAGATAAGGAGAAGAAATGAAATACTCAAAAACACACAAGTGATGAAGCCTCTAGCATGTGAATGTCTTCAAAAATTGCATTCGTAAGATTTGGAGAAAGTGTTGAGGTTGTATAGGGGTTTTCCTCAGTCAAACCCTCGTTTTGGTGTTCCCACCTCCATGAACAACCAAATAGATAGAGAGAAATGAAAAAAATGTGTGGTGAAAGAAAAACTCACTTCAGGAGTAGAACCCACACCACCAAGTATGAGTGATAAAAGCAATCCCCACTTGAGGAGGAGAACCTGTATCACAAAAGAGGTGATAAAAGTAATCCCCGCTCGAGGAGAACCTGTATCACAAAGTAGAGATGCAATGGCTAAGGGATATGGAATCTTAGGATGCTTGCAAGCATAAGGCAAGGGAGATGAAACTTTAGAGCTAAGAGTGTTGCAAGGAGTGCTGCTATAGCAAGCTTTATGGAGCTATGCAAAGAAAATAACAAGAGAGAAAGTGCTAGAGCCAAGGCTAGAAAGAAGCTAGAAGTTGGGATGAAACTAGAGGTTAGATAGACAAATGAATTGAAAGAATAGCATTTAATGAGGGAAAAGAAGCTTCTCTAGCCATTACAAGGCATCCCGAACTGTTATCACCAACAAAAGGTGAGGAAAAGTGGAAAACATGCTCGGAGATAGTTGTTTGAGCGTTGAAATGTCATAGGATGCTAGCATGACGCTCTAGTGTCTGGAAACATCACGTTACAAAAAAACACGAACGAGAAAAGCGCAAGGTTTGACATAAAGTTGATGCATGAGACTAGCTACTGAAAAGTGGTGTTGGAGCATCTTGAGAGGGACACAGGCTGATGCAAGGGCTAAAATGAGCCTACACAAGTACTAGGGGAGAAGACACCAAAGTGGGTACAAAAATGGATGTGAAATTGTAAGGGGTGTAATTTTATGGCCATACATTTTTCCCCCACTTTAGGGGGCATATGAGTCTACACTAATATGCATGCTAAAGGAAATATTCCAAAAATAAATAACATCATAATGCCAAAAGGATACAATAGAGGAAGTAGAAAACTCTTTGAACCATACAAACATGCCCCTAGGCTAAAGTCCTACAAAATGAATGCATTAGACAAGAAAAACCTGCACCAGGAAACAATGTTAGAACGTAAAACTAAAGGATTTGAGTCAACAAAGTAAAAGAAACCTCGATGTGAAAGGTTGTCTCAGTATTATGTGTCATCCCAAATTAAGAACATAACACACTTAGAAGAATTATAAAACTAAGAGAGGAAGGGCATATACTTAGGATGAAGAAGATGTAGATCTTCGATCCGATATATAAAAAAGAGAAGAGAAGAGAGAATTTAAGAATGTAAGTGCCTCACAGGCCCCTAGACCTACAAGGAAGGTGTCTTCTAAGATCTCTCACATGAAGGAAACCTAGAAAAGTGCCTTATAGACCCATAGACGTGTAAAGAAGGTTTCCTCCAATATCTCTCAAATGAAGGATACCTAGAAAAGCACCTTGCAAACCCACATACCTGCAAGGGAGATGTCCTTCAAGATGTCTCACGTGAAGGAAAATGAGAAAAGTTCCTTATAGACCCATAAAATTGCAAGGAAGGTGTCCTCCAAGATCTCTCATATGGAGGAAACCAAGATGTAAGCACCTTACATGCTTGCAAACCTACAAGGGAGTTCCCCCCAAGATTTCTCACATGGAGGAAGCTTAGAAGAAGTTCCCTACAGACCCATAGACCTACAGGGAGGTATCCCCTAAGATATATCACATGGATGAAACCAAAGGAAGGAGACTCTACAGAGTCAAAAAGAAGCTTCACAGGTGCACCTACAAAGCAACATGTTTAACCACAAATAGAACATGTTAGAAAGTGGCCACATAGGCAAGTAAGCAGACAATCACACCGATTGTCAACAAGTTGGAAAATTTGAAAGGGGTCTCTTAGGATCCCAGTATGAAGAAAAGGGTCCACTCAAGGGACACACTATTTAAAAGGTGAATTCTAGTCAGGATGCCCCCACTCTAGATGCAAAAAATTCATTTGAGTTAAAATATTTCAAAGGAGGGTCCTTTGAGAACCCTTCAAAAGAAAAAAGTGGGTCCATTCAATGGATTCTTCAATTGAAATATAGTCAGAAGAGAGGGGGTCCTTTAAGAAGGACACACATCTCCAAAACAAGTTATCACTGCCCCTAACATATAGGGGAGGAGAACTATGCAAGATGCTTAGAACATATAGGTAGAGGTAGACCTCGATATCACTTGTCATTTGAAACAAAGGAAATTGCATCAACAAATAAATGAGTGATGGCACCTGAATCATGAATTTGTTGTATTTTATCCTTCAAGGCCTTACATTCACTAGTGGGATTGCCAAGCACTCAATGGTATGCACAGAAAGAATGTTTTTATTTATCATGTTCATGAGATTTCTTACATGTAGGAGAAGGAAGAGTAATTATGTGGGATTTTAGAAACCACAATAAAATACGCTCTTGCTCATATAGAGACTAAGAAGTAGGAAGAAACCCTTTCTCTTGTGGAGAAAATTTTGACTTCTCATAAGAAGAAGATACAAAGATAGCAAACAATGGAGGATCTACATGGAGAGTATTATTTCAGAAAAGGGGATCATACTCATCTATGAGATCACCATCATTTTCCCTAATAGGATTACTAGCATTAACCTCCTTAATAGAAGTGTGATCATCTTCCTCAAAATGAGGAGGATTGGCATTAAGGATATTACAGCTATTGTTCACGCTATCCTGCAATGCAAAAGAATAATCATCTTTGATAGTGGGTGTGGATGATGTTATCGAATTGTCCAAGTGGATTGGGTTGACTTTATATTTTCTAGTGGAGGGTTCTATAAATTCTAGAGAACCCAATCATCACCAAGACATGCATTTCCTTCAGAAGAGGTGGAAGTAATATACTTAAGATTTCTTTCTTTAGAAGGATCTTCTTTAGGGACATCTATTTCAAGAGTATCCTTTGTAGCAGGTCCTACTGGAGTAAACATCGAAACATTGGAAGAGACTAAAGGAATAAGAGTAGGAACAAATAAAGCTTGAACAACAACTGCCATCTCAAATAAGTGCATAGCCTCAGGGTCAACCTTAACTATGACTACTTTATTATTACAAATGAACTTAATAGATTTATGCAATGTAGATGAGACTACACCCATAGCATGAATCCATAGTCTACCACAAAGAAGGTTATATGGTAAATTTTTTGACATAACATATATAAGGGTGGGTACGATAATGGTTCCCAACATCAAAGGTAAGACTATTGTGCCTAGGGATTGTCAACCGATATTATCGAACCCATGAATGAGAACCAAAGAAGCATTAAGAGAAGATGAATCAATATTAATCTTAGGCAATAGATCAATGCTACATACATTGAGCATTGAACTAGCATCACCGAGAGTATGTATAATGCTAATATTATTTATGTTAAATATGATCATTAGAGGTTCTACTTCCTTCTGTACTTCCAAAGACGGGAGCTCCTGCGAATAGAATGTAATATTCAGTGAATCTGCATGAATATGAGCTATCAACGCATCAACATCTGTTGGCATAGCAGAAGAAGGAAAGAGGATTTTTTGCAAGGATTCTTGAAGCATACATTTGTAAACCAAAGCATATTGAAGGAAGTCCCACAATGAGATCTTAGCTAGAGTAACCTGAGGTTTTTGGACAAGATCGTAATCATTGACATTAATACATTTGACTGCAAAATACGACAAAACTGTCTGAAAAAATATGTAAAATTCGATGTTCATTGGGTGCTTGTAAAATTTGATGTGTAATTTCCAATTTTTTGAAAGTTTATCCCTGACGTTCGTCAAAATTTTGACGAACCTGGGGCTCGTTGAAATGTCGGCTATTATTTTCGTGGAATTTTTGACAAACATGAAAAATAAAAAAAAATCAAATTGTGGTCGACATAAAGAAAAGTGAGTTCGTGCCTGATTTATTGTGACAGTGTTTTTCTCTACTTGAGACAGTTTGTGGAGAAATAAGGATGATTTTCTTGGAAAAAATCAGAAAAAATTCAAGAAGATATCACCAGGTTGAGGGTAGTCATTGTCTTCTTACAGAATTCAGTTGTGAAGTCAAATTTGTAGTTCTAGGTTTGAAAATCATATTTTAAAGCAACATCTCATCATATTTCATTTTTAAAGAGGTTAAGGGTTTTGAGAATTTCATGTCTAGATTTTGTTATTGGAATCACCATACAAGATCTATGAGAGGAATGGAATTCTTGTGATTGTAATTATGTGATCCATAAGCTGTATTGGTCATGTGTACGGTTGTGCTTTATAACAAATCTGGGATCTGCATTCATGTGTGACCCAAGTTTAATGTGGCTATGTTGTGATAGAAATGGAGGTACTCATATAATGTAGTTAATTCAGGTTGTATAATGTAGGTGTCAATCATCATTGGGTGCATTAAGGTTGTCTCAAGTTTAACAGGTTAGGATGTAATTATAGCATGATCGAAGAGTGATTACCTCTTGCTGCAATAAAGAGTTTATAACTCTGGTTGATATGCAGAGTGGTTGTGTTATATCAATTATGTAGTGCATTCAAGAACAACCCATGTTTAATGGGCTATTCTAGAGGGTGATCAAGATTTTCTAAACCTTATGAATGTTACTTGACATATATTTCGCGAATTGAATTCCTTGAGGAGGCTTTTTAGGAAATTATCCAATGTATCCTATATAGGGTTTAGAATAATTTCTTTTTAATTAAAAAATAAATAAATGATGTATTTCCTTTGTAAATTAGATAATGTGGAGATCTCCTAAATCTTCCTAAATACACTATCCTCTTTTGGCACTATATTCATTACTCCAACTTCTGGGTTTTGCATGTGACATCTTTAATATCTTCATGACCATGGCTTTTAAATAGATCTTTCGATTATTTGCTTTAATCCTTTTCCTTGTGGTAACCCTTGAGTTCCGTAATCCACCTTCAATCTCTTCTAAGAACATTGTCTTAAGCTAGGCTGCATAGTATGCATATAAAGCAAGTCCTTCATACCTGCCATTGTTCCAAACCACCACTCACTGCCTTGCTTAAAAATTTTCCTTCATAAGCACAATAGCATGTTTTAAAATCATGGTTGCCAGTGATTGACCATTAAAGTCACCACTTTCATCAAGATACAATGATATTTTTGTCTTCAAACTCAAGGCATTATGGAAGATAACATTTATTGAATTGTTGTTGTGTGCGATTCGTTTTCTTTCATTTCTTTGCTTTGCTAACTTCCTTTAAAGGCGGGTATTGCCGCCCTCGGCTGCAATCTCAAATAGCTTCACTCACTATCGCGGAGATTCCTTTCCTTGAGAGCATCCTTCTATAAAAATCAAACTATGCCCTATAGTACGCCTACTTACCTCTGGGGACTCATTGTTTCATGGTATTGTAGTTCTTAAGATCCTTCAACCTTATTGACACTACTTCACAGTCCACAAGGTATTATTCACTATTTTCCCATCTTTGGTGAGTCTCAAAATACTGCTCAAACATGCAATCCACTACCTCCATTATACAATATTAATGGTTAAGAAGAAACATTGAACCTATGATTACCACTATTACTTCATTTAGACAGTCATTCCCTGATTGCATTTGCCTTGTCTAACACTACCAAAACATTTGAAAAACCCTTAAGGTCAGCAAGGGGGTAAGGAAACTCACTGTTAAAATCTCCACTTTACTATGCAAGGTTTGATCTTTATTATCTTGTCATTGCTTAGCCTGTTTTTGACTGTCACATCTCAAGTGACTTTCATTCTTCTTATTGTAGATTGCATTTACAAATGTTAGTAAGCTACATAGTGTGCTTGTTATTGGCTACAATTTTTAGATTGCAAGATTTTGTTATTACTTACATTGTCTCAATCTTTCTGGTATTGCAACCTCACTAATCCGCTATAGTTATTGTTTATGTTTCTACGGAGGCCTAGGGTTTGTACCCTAATCATGCTCTTACCAATGCTTCTGTTGTTTTTTATTAGGGCTCTCTCAATGTTGAGGGCCCTAGGGATAAGCTCGTCATAAGAAGTGACACATTGCATCTTTAACTAAAAGGATAAATCCGTATTGACATTGGCAATGATGATTACGACTCATTGCTCCTTAGGAATGGGTCACTTGCTCTTGCTTCGCTACCTCCCATTGTTGTAAAATTTTGTGATCAAGTTCAATATTCTGATTTTAGGAGTCTTAACGGTTGGAAATCATAGTAAAATCAGAATTTAATAAGTTTTGGAATTAGCATTGTAAAGTGTTTTTTAGGGTCATTAACTTCAGACTATCTTCTCTTTTGCAGGGGTGGTTGTATGCCAAATTTTTTTGGTGTAAAATATCAGAATTATTAGACTATGTTACCTGTCTATGAATAAAAATTATTGGAGTGTGAGTTTGATATTTTTTGAAGATCTAAATAGTCAAGCTTGGCAAAGAAAAATCATGTCAGATAATATTAGTTTAGAACAAAATGAAGATACACTTGATAGATTATGGGCTAGATTGAAAAGAAAGGGTGATGGGAAATGTTATTGTCCTTGCAATAATTGCAAGGGCTTAAAGACGAGACAAATTTTAATCACAACTGCTGAGAAACATTATAGGCAACATGGTCATGTTGAAGGGGGGCATGATTATCATTCATTGTTAAGTTGTTCATTATATGTGTTTATATTGATTGAATTTGTAAATTTTTATATTGTTTTAACATTATATATATATAATCACTTGATCATGATCATGGTTTATTTGTGTCTATCATTATTATAAAGGTGGGAGCACCTTAGGGTGGAGTATTATGGATTATCACATCGGGAGAATGTGGTTTGCAAGTGGATGAACATGGGTGAATGTGAAGATGAAGTTAATGATCCTATGGAAGAAGATGATCATCGCCCGGAAAACAGGTTGAAGATGATGAATGGTATGAATACATTGATCCATGCCACATTTAGTGGCGGTTATGATGATCAAGATGAAACTTTGATGATGTTCGTGATTTAAAAATCTTGACAAGGCATGAGCCCATTTATGAAGGAGCTTTGAAACAAATATACCTGCATTTGTATTGTTGTTGAGCTTTAAGGTTATGAATGTTTTTATCGGAAGCCTAACTTGTCTCCGCGGATGTTAAGGTATGTCATAAATGTCATCTTTTTTCATCTATTTTAATTGTCGTTAGTTCATCACTAGTAAATAAAGGATGAAATATGTACCATTAATATTCTTTATATGAACAAATTATTTTTTGTTGTAGATTGATTAGTGAATTTTTATTACCACCATCAAATATTTTACCTTGCTCATACCAAGATTTATTTTCCATTATGAAAGGTATCAGAATGGAGTATCAAGCAATAGATGCATGTCCCAATGATCATATTATATATCATAAATAAAAAGAATTTGCAACAGAATGCCTAGAATGTCATATTAGAAGATATCAAACAAATTAAGTAACAAAAAAGGTGCCTCGCAAGGTTCTTCATTATATTCCCATTATTCTATGTATGCAACGATTATTTAGGTGCAAAAGCTTAGCACAATTGATGGATTACCATGCACAGAATAAAAGTGGAGATGACATTCTTTGAATGCCTGTAGATGGTTCTGCATTTAGGGACATGGAGGAAAAATGGCCATACTTTAAAGAAGAACCTCGTAATCTTAGGCTTTCATTGGGAACAGATGGTGTCAATCCATTTGGAGAGCTGAGATCTATTTACTTAGTGTGGCCTATTTTTGTTATCAACAATAACATTCTTCCATGGATGTCAATAAAGAGGGAGCACATAATGTTGTCAATGATTGTTCTAGGTATTTGTTTACATCAATTTTCTTTAACGTAGTAGCATCTCATTTGTCTTATTTGTTGCACAATGACATATTTTTTTCATTCAATAGTCATGTACATTAATTTAAATATACTGCAGTAAAATGGTTATAATAATTATGTAATGTTTATGTTCATTGAACTAGGTAAGTACCAGGTGAAAGATATGAATGTATATATCCAGCCTCTTATCGATGAGTTACTAAAGTTATGGAATGGCGTCACTATGTATGACGTCTCCAGACCAATAGGACAAAGACAATTTCAATTCCATGCAATGCTTGTATGGACAATTCATGATACTTGGAAATTTATACATTTTGTGGTATGTTATAATGTTCAGCTGCTTTAACAATATTTAATTTGATGAAGTAGATATCATGAATATTTTAAAATAATCCTTCATTATATATAATTATAAAGAAGTCAGCATATTTAATCAATTATATATATCATCTTGCAGGTCTTCAAACAAAGGGAAAATTTTCATGTGCAATTTGTGGTCCAAAGATAAAATCTCGTCGTTCAACAAGTTTAGGAAAGCAAATGTTTGATGAGTATAGACACTTCCTCCATATAAATCATAAGTATCGAACTACTGAAAAACATCTTTTCAATGGGAAAGAGGAGAATACATCAAAACCACAAAGAATGTCACCTCACCTATGGAAGTTGGAATATAATAGAATTAATCGTCAAGGTTATACATCGGATCAAATTGTTTATCTATCATATATGATATGTTTTGAATTTATATTTTTATATTGTGTTGTGTTTACTCATGTTGTAATTGACAATGATTGTCATTATTAATTTGTTTAACTCATATGCTTCATGAAGGTCGTCAAGGCATTAATGGCCGGCTTCCACAGGGACTGAAAAGTTATCCTAGACAATTTAGTAGGTTGCCCTACTATGAACAGCTACAAATTGTGCATTTGTTTGATACAATGCATATCGGAAAGAATATAACAAAAATATTATGGAAAATATTGGATGGAAGGCATGACAAAGAAAAAATTGTAAAAATTTGTAATGACATTCAGGAAGCCAATCATACAATGAAAAATGTTATTGAATTGAATAGTGATGGAGACCAAATTAATATAAGTGCCCTTCCTTGGTTATTAACAGAGTAGGAAAGCAATGCTATAAAAGAATTCATACAAAAAATTCAATTTTCCACAGGATTTGCTGTGAACATAAACAATATAATAACAAAGATAGGTGAATTTGGGTCAGGGATGAAAACACATGATTGACATACCTTCATTAAGGTAATTATTCTGGTATATTATATACACTTGTATAATGCATGTAATTTTTAGTGTATTGTGTTTACTACTTTTGGAAAAATAATGAAAAGATCATTTTATAATTGTTGCAGTACGTTCTACCTCTATCTCTCCCAGACAACTTTGACAACAATGTCAAGCAAGTTATATATGATCTTGGAAAATATATGAGGTAAGTAGCGAGATTTGTTCAATTCGCTGTATACATCTTATAATTGCCATTTGTTTTACTTGTTATGTAATATATTGTATATTTTTGTTAAATATCGTTAATATATTTGTGCATTGAATCACTTGTAGATGGCTATCATCTAAAGAAATCCATAAAGAAGATATAAATTATTGGAAGAGAAAAATTCCTTGTCTAATGTGTGAAATGCAAAAGTGTCTACCTTCAACATTTTTCAATGCACAAGAACACTACCTCATACACCAAGTTGGGGAGATTGAATTGTGTGGACCTGTACACACAAGGTCAATGTGGATGGTTGAGAGGCACTTGAAATTTTTGAAGGCTTTGGTTAGACAAAGAGCACATCCTGAGGGTTCTATGGTGGAGGGATATATGGTATACTAGACCATGGTGTACATTAGTAGAATATCTTCCCTGGTTGCAGTAAGAATCCATTTAGATGCATTTGGGATACCAACTCCGTGGCACAAATTGAAGGGAGTACCTGTGGGGGAAGGTAGATTGAGGAAAGTGAGGAGTAATTATAAGATGGTCATAGAGATTAATTGAATGCATTTTACATGTATGTATATTGTACTTATTTAATTTTAATCTTGATATATACATCAATTATAAATTAAAGATTAGATGTCTTGCGTGGTATTTATTATTATCGTCATTTGTGAATTTCAATTTATTTTGAATACAGTTGGTCGAGAGTGGGATGCACTACATTTGTATGTTGCAAAAAATCTTGATTGGATGATGGTATGGATTGAACGATGTCAACAATCTAATTGAGCATTAACATGGGAAGGTGTGGCTTCATTGGTTAAAAAAGCTCATCGTAATAGAGATTCCAATGTTGCACAAAAATTTGATTTACAGCATATATGGTTTTAAAGAGATGCTTGAGTATGTATAAATATATTAATCACCCATATTATTTAGTATTTTCAAGTATATTGATGTATATATCTTGAGATTGTTTTCTTTGCATACATTCAGCCAAGAATAAATATGTTTATCAACTGATGATATTGCAATAATTTTTACATGTTTGACATATTGCAGGTGAAACACCACAAGGCTATGTGGTGTAATGGTTGTAAATTTCAAGTCAAAATGTTGGATGAAATGAAGAAAACTTGTGATTCTAGTATAACTGCAGTCTTTCAGGTGACTAATGTTTCATCTAGAAGCCACATACATTTAGAAGTCTTAGAAAATTGATACTATGGGATTTTGGATGATATAGTTGAGTGTGACTTTAAGTCCTTCAGATTAATTTTGTTCGTTGTCCTATGGTATAGGCTATGATTGAATGAAAATGATCATGAGAGCACTGTTATTGAACATGATAATGGATTTACCATGGTTAATACAAGGTTGATTGAGCGAGCTGGAAATGAGCCTTATGTTCTTCCAAGCCAATGTGAGCAGGTATTTTACTCAGAGGTTCCAAGTAAACTGGGTTGGTCATTTGTTGTTAGACATAATCCAAGAGGAAGGCCGGTAAAGTATAATGCGGTGGAAGAAGAAGATACCAAAGAACTAGAAGATGATGTAGATGATGATCAGGATCAACGGTTAGTTGATGATGTCCTTGATGAAGATGTCGAAGAGGAGGAACTAGATGATGATGATGTAGGAGTTAATGTTCACGAAGATGACATCTATGTGGATGATGATATGACCAATCCTTACAATGTCGAATCTGGATCGGATGATATAGACAACGAGTTGTATGAAGAAGAAGATCAATAACATTGAAATGTATAAGTTACTTCATTATATTATCTATTTGATATTAATTTCTTGATAGAATTATATTTGACTTATGTGGTTACATAATTAATTCATGATGTTTTTAATTTTTATGCCATTACATGATTAATTTAATGATGTACTTTTTAATGTTTGAAAGGTCAAAAAATTAAAACATTTCAATAGTGATGTTAGAACCTTGAAATTAGTGTGTTTTATGTTTCATGTGATCATAAAAGATTAAAAGTTCAGTTGTAGAGGTGGTTGTTCAGTGGTTGACGTGTATGTTGGTTCTTTTTACAATGTAACCAGGTTTGTCTTCTAATATACCTATGGAATTGCCAATTCCAATCGAAGGCAGCTCGAAGGACTTGGAACAACTGATGAGGACTTTAAAAGCCTTGTACACTTCGGGCTCTGCAAGACCTGGGAGGGTGATCCCTTAATATTTTTACAACCTCTGCACCATTATTATAAACAACATTAACAATAGTAGATGATCTCACTTAATAGCTCAACACGATAAGATAATATCAAATAGAATTGGCTGTTCATAGAGAATATCAACTATCTAGAGCATGATATAACTAAACACAATCCATTGTATAAGATAGTCAATGATTTGCAACTTGTAGCAAGCTCTAGGCAAAGACAAACAAATACTGAACTACACGAATAATTACAACTTAGATCAGTGCCATATATCCATTGTAGGAGTCAAATTCATAAGCATCTACAGGTTTATAATAGATTTAATACATCACATATAAGATCCTTGACAATATTGCATTACAATTTCATCAGTGTGCATTCTAACCCAGGACTAATTATCAAATCCTTATACAACATTTATCCGCCTATAATCCCATTCAAGCATTTTGATTAATTCCTTGAGTTAAAGCTAAAATAGAATCATACACACCACAACAGTGAGATGGATAAAGCAACCCTTAGTTATTTCATTCAAAGTTCAGCTATGCATGTACAATGGAGAGACATGAGCTCGAATTTTCATTTCAACTCAAATGCTAGTACTGTTATACAACATTAAATCTTTATGAACTCAAAACCTATTACATAATGACTCAAAACCTAAATTGCATTTCTCTAAAACCATCAGACTTTACAATTCGCTCTGCAACTTCACCTAGACTTGACAAAAGTTATCTAACTTGCTAACCCGTACTTCTGGCCTTGAAATCCTTCTTATAGAAAATGAAGGAGAAAACAAGCACCAGGCCAGAAAGTACACCTATCACCAGTTAATTGGAGCACCTGGTGATATTACAAAATTTGTTACAATAGCCACCACCTTGAAAAATATTCTTGTTCAAAAATCGTTACAACATCAATCATCTTGGAGCATATTCTCATTCATCATGTCGGTGGAGGAAGGTTGATGCAATAACAAAAAACCAAGCGAAACCCATGCCAAGAAAGTCATCCATACAAAACTGGAAATATTGTAACCACAACATCTGATTTGCCACCTGTCGGTAGCCCACTCTTTTTACTCATCATCATTCAAATACTTAGCCACCCACTTCTGGTATTCTTCGTTAGTTGGCCAGTCAAAATCAATCACCTCTTTTACCTTTTTACTATAAGGCAAATACTTTACCGCTACCTGATTAGTATCTCTTTCAAAAGATTCTAAAAATGAGCTAGTACCAATAATCTTATCCATACAATTTACCAACCAATCATAATCTCAGTCATCACAATTTTTTTTAATTTGATTATTGATGACTCTACTTGCTTGATCCTACCATTGTTCAAGTGTTCTAATTTCCCCTTGCTCATTAGTTATATCAGGTAACAGTGTGTTACCCCAATCATTGAAGTTCTTTACCAACTCCCTAATCTTCCTACTTAGATCTTCTCATAAGGTCTGAAAACTTTGCAATGATTTAACTAATATATAGGTAGGCTTCAATGATTGTGGCCTGTTATTTGAATCAAACCTTGAGGCTTTAGTCATAACATCTAGATTATTTGCCCTAGTGATCCAATTTTGAATTATTGGAATCACTAACCCCTTATCCCTATCAATATTATTTATTGCTTTAGATAACAAAGAATACAAAGAATGTATAGAGGGCAGTTTATTATCCACCTTTTCATTTAAATGCTCCAAAACAAGAGTAACAATTTCTTTTTCTTTTGAAAGAAAACCCTCCTCTTTTACCCTTAGTGATGGCTGTAATCAATCAATTTCCTACATGAGCTGCCTCTTTGTTGGATCAACAAAGCACTATGTTTGTTCATCGACTTATTCTAGAGGACGGGTAAGAGCAAGATTTTGAATGGGAGACCCTGGTGTAGAAACATTTGGAGAAGTAGGAGGCATTGACCCTACTGTGGGAGGTGATGTGCTGGTTTGTGGAGCAATGGATGTTTCCCCAGTATGTCTATACTTGAACCTTTCTACTTTAGTTTGTAGCTCAACATTCCTCTATTACATTTTACTATATTCTTCAATTAAAATGTTATACTTCTCGACTAGGCTCTTTCTTTCAGCCTCCTCCCTTTCAGCAGTCTTTTGGGCCAACTTGGCCACATTCACAGTTAAACTAGTGGTTTCGGTTGTTGTAGTCTCTAAAGCCCTCTTTATTATTAATCCTCCTTTGAAATTTGGATTAATATCAGCAATGTCTGACTTTCTTCCTTGTAGAGCCAATGCCCAAATTGCCAAGGTCTCATATTCTTAACTGAAAGCAGAGTTTTGTAATGCTGCCTTAACTTCTTCTTCAGAATCTTGAAAGGATTTTTGGACTTCATAATGGCACTAAAAGCCACTGCATCTGCGATGTCCCATTCAGGCAAAATCAAAACACCAGCTTGATTCACTAGTTGTCTTCCTTCTTTAGGAGTGATATTTTTGAACTCTTTCATTAGTTCAATTTTCACTTCTTCATCATTCTCCTGATCTGACCTGTCAGGCCTTAGTTCTCTTCTCTCCTTGCATTTATTTTGATATTCCACAAATTTCATCCTCCATGCCAATTGCAAGAATACAAGAGTCTTTAATAATGCATTGTCATCTAAGAACTCCTTGCAAGCCTCCATTCTTGCACCCTGCACACTCTTACCCTCCATATCCAAATTGGATAGAACCAATTCAGCTAACCTAGGAGGGGATGACATACCAACCTGCATGTCTTGATCAGTAACAATAATTTCATCTGTGAGATCCTTAGGTACATGATTAGTTCTTTGCCTCTGAGGGCTTGGCTCAGGTGGTGGTGATGGGGGACTGCGCTATGGTGAAGATTTTAATTCAATAATTTTGATAGCCCCAGGTACTTTGAATTTTGGGCCTGGTCGTGAAGGTGCCTTCATTATTTTCTTCCCTTTTCTATCTACTTCTTCCTCATCACTGCTAGTATTCCTTTTCCTCCTATAGATGGGCCGCCTTTCTATAGGCTGACATATTGGCCTTGTTTCAATTGGCATATCACTTTGTCCTTGCATATCCAGACTTAGCCTTAAATTTATCTTTTTGGTTGTCAAGGTGTCCATTATCTCCTTGAAATTCTTCATTAAAAAGTCAATTCTCTTCTGGTATGGAGTGAATTCCATCAATGGATCATTTGGATCCATTTCATACAATATCCAGTAGCTTACTATAAGCTATCCACTTTTCCTGTTCAATTCCTGCTTATTTAAATCAAATTCATTCTTGATCAGGTCCTTAGGGAAATTGAACTCATGTGCAAATTTCCACCTTTTCTTTGTTGAAAAGAGCAAAAGAAACCTTTAGGATCATGTTGTCGCCTTGGACCAAATCTCATATGGTAATCAACAAAGAATTTGTCAAAATGTGTCTAGCCTCCCTTTGAAAATGTAAAGTCAGACACTACTATATAATCAAGGAATAATGTTCCCTTCCCCTTTCCAGTTAGGTTATCTTCATGAATACACCCCATCTGCCACATAACTTCTGCAAACCCTAGTCTTGGTGGCACATTGTATGGCAGTATGTGAGGGGTTCCTTGAAATCCATATATTCTCAGGACAGTGCTGACTGGATATGGGATAATGTCACCCTAGTTATGTAAAACCCTCAATTCTGGTTTCCTCTCCTTCGGTCGAAGGAAATCATGCAGTTCTTGAGGGATCCTAGGCAGTAAAACAATTATCAAATTATACATAACTGGTGCTTTCCTTATTACAAGACAAATCTGCAACCCATATCTGTACTGAGAATCTTTCTCCATTAACTGATTATCTTCAGTTCATATTCTCAGCAAAGAAATCAGCATTCCTAAATAAGAACATATGCATCAACATGGAATACTAAAAGAATTGAGTACTAGTATCACCATTTTGTAGCTTCGACAGTCCTTCATGTATCCTCTCCACTAAAAAAGAAGCAAAATCATACGTTACAAAGAAGTTAGGGTGTTGTATTTGCACCCCCATGAACATGTATGCAATCGACATTACTGCACCAGGGCCGAAACCCAAAATCTGACATAGTGAATAGAAAGTAGCTAGGAAAGGATTTCCAAAAACAATTCAATCTGAAAGGTTCCTACTCACTAGGGCTGATGTGAAATTGTGAATCCCCTGCCTTAACCAGATGAGGTGGAAGTAGCTTAACCCTAACAAGAGATTTCAATTTTCTATACTCCTCCTTCATTTTTTCAAGATTAATAGGAACTAAGTCATCACTTGGCTCACTCAAATCAAAAGTCTGTTGGATAACATCTCTGTTAATTTCCAATAGAACCTCTCCATCATTATCTCTGATTACCCATGTGATAGGGTCATATCTTTTGGCCACTGCTCTAAGTAAGTCCACATCAGGGAACACATTTGGAACAACTAGCTTTCCCATGTCATACCTCCATCCATTTGAAAAGGGATGAGGCAAATTCCTCTGTCCATACCATAATCTGAACATTTGTAAGCCTATGAGTGGAACCCTAGCATCAGCAATGTTGGAATTATTACACACCAACCCCTCCCCTAGGATTTTCCCTCGCATCAACACCAAACCTTTCCTTCTGTCATTTGTTGATAATGGAAATTGATCTAGAAAATCATCATACAAGATTCTTTTCAAATACTCAATGTGGCCAGAGTGCTGCTTGGTTGGTGCCATTTTAGACAAACTAGGGCCTCACTACAATGTTACACTTGAAGTGGCTATGACTAAACAGAGATAGAAAATTACAAAGTAAAAATACCGCAATTCCTCACAATTTATGATTAAACAATAGCCCTAACAAAAGATTTTAATGAAATTAGTGACAAGCATAGCAGACCCCCCTACTTTCCCAAATTTAGGTGTAAAATGACTGGGAAACAGAGAAAATTAACTCACGGATTTTTTCGCACAAACTCCAATTTTTGGCAGCAGCTACTCGTAATTTAACCTTTGGCTCTAAAACTGTTTTCATGAAATACTTGGATGCTTTTTGATACAAATGAGATGAGTAAATTGATTTTATGTCGATCAAATTCTGCCAGTGGATGTCTCATCCGCCATTAAAGCTTACTCGCAGGCGGCACGAACGAATCCAACCATAATTTTATACATATTTAAATTTGAGCCGTTGATCCTACAGTTCGATCAAATCATTGATGGCCATCTTCAAAACAGATTGACATAATCATCGGCTGTTGCCCGCGATATCAGAATCCTTTGATTTATCATCACGGGATGGCGGGCACCGTCGATCTTTTTACCATAAAGCCCGCTCCTTCAAAAATGGTCGCTGTCCTTTCCTTTAACTATCGAGCGGCTTTTCCCTTAAAATCATAACATCTGCATTGAAATAAAACACGTGCATCTTACAAGTGCATTAGTAATCCACCCCGTAATACATTTAGAACTGGCGAACACTTTCTTCAGTCCTTAGGCTTCATTGCATGAGACACGTGGCAGGCACCCACGACATCGCGATCCCAAAATTCCTAATCGTAGGATGGCAGGCACCGTCAATCTTGAAGAGACAGCTCATCAATGGTTACACTGATTTCATTCTTTATGAAGGGCACGTGGCACACGCCTATGATATTACAATCCTGTAATCGCTGATACTGGGATAGTGGGCGTCGTTGATCTCGATCCTTTAACACAGTCACCAGCCATGTCGTTAACCTTCGAGCAGCTTTTACAGTGAGATTATAACATATCCGTAGATTTAGAACATGTGCGTCTTGAGAACACTTTAGTAAGCCGCCCCTTAATACATTTAAAGCCAGCTAGTGTTTCTTTTACTCTTTAGGCTTCATCGGATGAGACACGTGGCGCCTGCCCATGATTTCGCAATAAACCCAAGCACCATTGTGGGATGGCGGGGAACAGCTCAGATCAAATGGTAGTTGGTCAGTGATAGCTCAAATTTGATCCCCTGGATAGGACACGTGGCTCCCACCCGTGATTTTGTGATCCTTGAATTCCCGATCATGGGATGGCAGGCACCGTTGATATTTGCAGGAAATAGATCAATAATAGCACTAAATCAACCCTTGAACTCCCTTGGATAGGACACATGGTTCCCACCCATGATTTCGTGATCCTTGAATTCCTGATCACGGGATGGCGGGCACCATTGATATCTGCAGGAAATAGATCAATGGCAGCACTAAATCAACCCTTGAGCTCCCCGGATAGGACACGTGGTGCCCACCCATAATTTCACGATCCTTGAATTCCCGATCATGGGATGGTGTGCACCGTTGATATCTGTAGGAAACAAATCAATGGCAACACTAAATCAACCCTTGCAAAATAAAACATTCATTAAAAGGAGAAGTAGGCATTACTAGGTGGATGACAAATAAAGCAAGAGTTGTAGGGTAGCGAAGTTCCTGCCAAAAAAATATTAAATAGTTATGTTTTAAGAAGTTAGAAATGAAATTATTGATGAGGTGGGACACTTGTGTAAGAAGAACAAATGATTAAGTTAAGGATTGTATTTGTTGTTATAACTTTAGTTCTAATATATTAAATTATATTTTAGATGGTATATATGTTACATATATATTGTATATATATTATAATATTATAATGATGTTAAAATTATATATTAGATATTATATATGTTACATATGTATTATATAGTGTATATATTATAATATGTTGTTAAAATTAATAATATAATATATTAAAAATATATTATTTATTTGAATTTGTTATTAGATTATTTTATATATTTGAATTTAATAGAATGGAAAATATAAAAATAGACAAGCTAAGTTAAATGATTTATATTGGTAACATAGGAGACAAAAATTAAGAGAAAATATGTTATTCAAAATTATAAAAAATAAAACAATATGCTACTTATAACACTATTTTTCATGAAGTGACTATTTAAATTTTAAATAAAAACATAAATATTAAAATATATAACATAAATTTTAATTTATTTTAAAATATAAAAATCTAATTAAAATGTAGTAATTTGTTTTTTAGAGTTTAGACTTAGATTTTTATTTTCCCTATTTTTATTATTTTGATCTTGCATTCTTACATTAACCATAATTCATTGATACAAAAAATATATAGGAGATAATATTTTTTTATTTTACTAATCAAAAAAGGGTAAGTATTAAAGATTAACAAATTAAAATCATAATAAAAGATTGATTCAAGAAGAAATTATTAAAAAATTAAAATTATTTATATTAATAATTAAAATATAAGATAATAAAAAAAATTAAAGGAGCTGAGAATTTTAAAACTTAATTTTATTATAGTGGATGTGTCTTAAATAATTATTCTTTTAAAATATCGCGGAATGAAAACCAACATAAAATTTTAATAAATATATTTCAATAAAATGATGTGTACACTGCCAAAAGCACTTCATATTGCTAACAAATGGCATTTAGGAAAACGAAAACTAAGAAATAAAAATATTTAACAAATAAAAATATATACTATCTATAGCAACAATTTTTTGGGGGCTAGAAATTTATAAATTATAGGTTGAATGGTAAGGCTAACAATTTTTGTTGTGGTTTGTATTTTTCTTCTATGCTTTGTTTGTGCTAGGTTGTTGCCCATCTGTCTTTCACTCTCTTTGTTTATGTTTGTGTTTCTCCTTTTAGTTGTTTAGTTGTTTTGTGGGTTGAGGTGTCTATGTTTTTTCTAAACAAAACCATTTAAAATTAAATTATATCAGTAGTCAAATGCTATGCAAAAAATAAATAAATAAGGAAATAAAAGTCTTACTTTGTAAAATTGAAAACCTAATTATTATAATGATGAGTTTGTTTATATTAAAAGAAAGGTAAAGATCACATGAATTATTCACACTTAAATTGGAAAACACCATTTATAGCAACACATTTTTTCTTAATTTATTAAATAGCGACCATTAAATTCTAATAAAATAAATAAATATTATAGTATAAAGTATTAATAGCTCAAATTTAATAATTTAAAACATCAAAAATATAATTAAAAGAATAAAATAATTACCAATCAGATACCACTAACCTAAAATAAGAAAAAAAGAGATAAAAAAAGTCTTTGTATGGAGCTCATCTACCAAACTCCAAGATCTTATAGAAACTAAAAATATATACCTTTACTTGGTAAAATTGAAAAAGCTAATTATTATATTAGCACATTTTTATGTATTAAGAATGTAGAAATTATTATTTTAAAAAATATTATTTATTAAAAATTTAACTCTTTTTAATTAAAACAATGAAAAGAATAGTCAATTTATAACACTAATCTAAAAGAATGTAAAAAAAAATCTAAATTATATATAAAATAAATATTTCAAAATATAAAATATAAGTATAAATTTAATGAATAGGTTGAATGATAAGATTAGCCATAACATCTAAAAATTAAGGAAGTTATTAAAAAAAGACTAAAACTTAAATATAAATTTGTTGATTAAACTATAATCTTCTTAAAAATTAAAAATTAAAGACCATAAACAATTTTTTTTTATTTTTTTCACTTGTAATTAATCCATTTCGTTATTTTGAATCTTTTTATTAGTTCCTACCAGGGAACTATAGGCACCACCAAATCTTAACTAGTTATTAATAATTCTCTTTTTAACCAATGAGAGCTGAAGCATTTTTTCTATTTGATTTGTTTTTATCTATTATCAATGTATACATGCCAATTATATAACAAAACATATTTCAAAATGCAATTCTCTTCAATCTAATTGGTAGACAAATTTCACCCGATATAAGCGATTAATGCACTTCCATTACTTCCATTAAGGAATCTTAACTAATTTTTAGGAGTTTTTTTAAACTTA
>VDFB02183208.1:0-10443 GCA_007258455.2 Sequoia sempervirens | reverse complement strand
AAAAAAAACACCTCACAAGATATTTTAGCATTCCAAAACATACAGGCCCATTTCATCTCTGGCTTAAAACATTATTTAATATTCTTGGTCTAGCATCGAGGTGACCAATCTCAAAGGGAATAAATACCATGGGCTGTGTATCTCATCATAGTAAAAGAACAACTTTTCCAAATAAATTTGGAACAAAGTGAAAAGGTACCATCAAATGATTAGATCCATTTGCCGACATAATAATGTTCTCCTTCCCTAGTTTCTGGCCAGACATAAAAGACCTCTAAAATCAATTAGATAATATCCTTCACTGTCTTAACAATTCGAGGAAAATAAATGAACCTCTTTGAGTCCTTATGGCACATATTCCTAAAGTAGATGGAAGTAAGGTCAGTTCAAGCATTTTTCTTCCCATGCAAGTTGCACGAGAGAGATTCTTCCAAATGCTTTTGGAAACATGAAGCACATCTTCGAAGCTATTATCACATCGATAGAGACAATGCATTCGATACTATTGTCTAGTCCAAAGATCTTATATTCAAGGGATAAAGATCAATAATGTTGGGAGACTTCTCATTATCATGATGGATAGTTAGATAGGGATATCTTCGCTTTAGTGAGAGGAAATGAGGTCCACTTCTCTGCTGGCCACAAAATTGTTCATCCATGTTCAAAACTCTATTATTATCTTAATTTTTCTTCATATAGATTATTATATTGGAATATTTTAATGTATTTGTTAGGGTATAGAGGTCACATACATCTATTGTATGTCACCTCTGTCTTATAGTTCTTATTGTGAAAATAAAGTGTCTAGTTCTTATACATTTATTGTGATCTTTTCTGTTTTTGTTTTCTCATCCTCAAGCATTTTTTTAATGAATGACTTTAAATTTTAGCATTCTAAGAGTTGATGCTAACATTGCTAGCTTAAAAGTATAGAAGAATGGTTCCCCCTCAAAAGAACCCTTAAAAGTTCATAGCAAAAGCATTTCATGAGAAATATCTTTTGAAACCCATACAATGTGGTTTTCTCTTTTTTACAATTTGATAGGTGCCTATAAATGACTTGAATATTTTACTCTAATCAATTATTTTGTGAGGAGAATCCCCTCTAGAAGCATATTTATGGATGGATCAACAAATGATAGGTCCTTCATGAGGTCAAATTTGATGTCATTCAAAACCTCACTAAGGGATTTTTCCTTCTTAGGTTTGTAGAAGCAAGCTATGTTAAGGTTGTTGTTAAACATGACCTTTGATATGTGCATAGTGCATTGTTATCTTTCACATCCTAGACCTTTGAATTTTTTTTCTTTATTAGTGAGCTCTACAAGTCTATGTTTGGGTCAAGTTCCTTGCCTACCCTTGCAGTTTTGGTCCTTTTGAACCATACCATTTCCTTTTAGGCAGTGTCATTTTTGGTCAGCCTAACAAGTTATTTTTAGCACATCCATAAAAATACATTTGTATTGAACTTTGATATCTGCTTTCTAGTGATGTATGTCATGGGGATGGCTTCCACCCACTTTGTGAGGTACTCAGTGGCATTAATGATAAACTTGTGGCCACTAGATGAGGTGGGGATGATTTTTCCAATGAGATCGAGCCCCCACTGCAAAAAGGGCCATGGTGTGACGATCGGATGAAGCTCTTGAGCTGGTGCATGGATGAGGTCCCCATGCTGCTGACATTGTAGACACTTCTTGCAATAATCATGTGCATCTTTTTCCATTGTTGGTCAATAATACCCCATCCTCAGCAATTTCTTAGCCAAGGTCATTCCGCTTGAGTGCGAACCACAAATACCATTATGTACCTCAGTTAAAGTAGTCAAGGATTCTTCAACATTTAGGCTACGTAATAGGGTTCCTTCGATGCTTCTATGGTAAAGAGTATCTCCTAGGATGATGAAACAGGATGGTTTCTTGAAAAAATATTTCTTAAGGTTTGAGGTTATGTCGGCTAGGAGGACTGCTATTCTCAGATAAGTGTATATATCATGGTACCAAAGATCACCAGGATCAACGATTTCGCACACAAATTCAGACTCTAGTACCTCGAATGAAGGCATGAGAAGCTGATCTACTAGGAATTCATGCTTTGGGACATTGTGAGGGATGTACAATAGGGATCCAATTGCTTCCATGGCATCTGCTACTCTATTGTTTTCTCTAGGTATCTACTCGAATGTAATCTCAATGAAGGACTCCTTAAGACTTTCCACCAACTTCTTTTATGGAGTTAGCTTGTTGTCCTTAGTTTGGTACTCATCATTTACTTGATTGATTATTAGCTATGAATCCCCATATACTTTGAGATCCATGATATGCCACCGCACTGCTATTCTGAGTCATATGGTTAGTGCCCCATATTATGCGATATTGTTTGTGTAGGGAAATGCCAACTTGTAGGACCTTGGTATGCAGTCTCCCTATGGAGTAATGAAAAAGAATCTAGCTCCCAATCCATATTGTGTGTAGAAACCATCAAAGTACAACTTCCAATGGTCTATTATGCTCAATTTGAAGATGGATTCATCAGGGAACTCTAAAATTAGTGGATTTTCTGAATACATTGGTACTTCTGCCAGTTTATCTACAATAGCTTGTCCTTTGATGGCCTTTTGCTCTACATACTCGATATCGTATTCTGATAGGATCATGACCCACTTGGCCATCCTTCCTATGAGCATTGCTTTAGAAAGTAGGTACTTGAGTGGGTTGATCTTGGCAATGAGTTTGATTCTATGTGCTAACATGTAGTTTTTGAACTTCTATGAGGAAAACACCGCTGCTAGACAAGCCTTTTCAATGAAGGAATAATTTAACTCATGAGCTACCATGGTTCAGTTGATGTAGTAGATGGTCCTCTCTGTTCCATTTTCATTTTGCTAAGCTAGAAGAGCACCAAGGGTTGCTGTTGTTGTTGATACGTAGAGGATTAGAGGCTTTCCTAGGATTGGAGGCATAAGCACTCGAGGTATGAACAAATACTCTTTGATCTTGTTGAAGGCCTAATCATACTTATTGTCCCATTAGTACACTACCCCTTGTGGAGCAGATGAGAATATGGGACTGACTTGTCTGCTAGCCAAGCTATGAACCAACAGATGGACTAGAGCCTTCCTTGCAGGCCTCTCAACTGTTTCAATATCTTGGGTGCCTCCATCTCAAGGATTGCTTTT
Organism: Sequoia sempervirens; assembly: GCA_007258455.2. NCBI lineage: Eukaryota > Viridiplantae > Streptophyta > Pinopsida > Cupressales > Cupressaceae > Sequoia > Sequoia sempervirens. The sequence goes on along the minus strand of VDFB02183208.1, from coordinate 7,265 downwards.
ACTTTAGCTGGATCTATTTCAATTCCTCTCATGGACACGATGTATCCCAACAGATTTCTGATTGTACACCAAAGATGCACTTCTTTGGATTAAGGCGGACCTTGTATTCCTCAATTCTTTTGAAGATGGCACTTAAAGCTGCTATGTGGTCCCTTCTCTTCCTAGATTTTACCAATATGTCATCAACATAATCCTCCACAGTTTTATGGATCATTCCATGAAAGATTAAGGTCATCACTCTCTAATATGTTGCTCCAGCATTCTTTAGGAAAAATGACATAATGTTCTAGCAATATGTCCCCCATGGACAAGTAAAAGTTTTTTTGTGTTGGTCCTCTTTGGCTTTCATGATTTGGTTATACCTAAAAAAAATTGTCCATCAGTGAAAGCATCTCATGTCCCACAGTCATATCTACAATCATATCAATGTTGTGCAGTGAAAAGTCATCCTTGGGACATGCCTTGTTCAGGTCTCTAAAATTTGTGCAGATACGGATGCCCCTAGTGGGCTTTGAAACAAGTACCAAGTATGATACCCACTCTAGATAGTCGATCAACCATATGAACCCTACATCAAGTAGCTTCTTCAATTCCATTTTAACCAACAAAGCTATCTGAGGGTGCATTTTTTTGATCTTTTGTCTGGCAGGCTTTGCTTTGGGATAAACTGCTAGATGGTGGACCATAATCTCTAGATCAAGCCCAGGCATGTCAACATAGGTCCATGCAAAGTTGAATTTTCTCTCCCTTAAGAAAGAAGCTAGGAGCTCTTGTTGTTCTGACATCAATGATTCAACATAAAATGTGATATGTGGGGTTTCCTCTATTCCCAAGTTGACTGGGTTGCACTTATCAGCTAGAACTGCTGACTTTTCCTAATGTAGAGCATTAAGAGGAAGATTGAATCCTTCATCCTCGGGTGCCTCAAAGAGGTTTTCACCATCGGATACATCCTTTTTTTTTACTGTTTTTGGGTCAAAGAGTGCCATAGTGTGGTTTTCACTCAAAGACCTTGAGCTTATTCTCAAATTTTTGCTTTTGCGACTAAAGGATTCAATCATTTCCCCATAATAGGCTTGTGTGTCCATATGATGTCAAACCCAAACTTGTGATCTTTGTATGGAACCATTCCCTATAGTCCCATGAATTATGAGAACACCTCATCATTTTCAAAAGTGTCTAGAATCAGTGGTCCTCGTTGGTTGTAATCGATGAGCTAGGGGTAGACTAGGTTTATTTCATGGGTTTGACTAGTTGACTCAAATGATAATGTACTAATAATAAGGAGAGAGGTATCCTCAAAAAGCATAGGTAAGTCAGTTATGGCATCTTCCCCATCACTACTACTGCAGACATTAGTTATGTCAAATGTGACATTGTCTATGACTTGGTCGGTAGATACTGGTAAGCGAAGTTTGAATCCTCTCGGCTGAGGGGGTGTATTGACTGCTTTAACTAGGGGACCTTATCCACGTATGGTTATACTTAGAAGGGTACATCCAAGGCCAAGATTTATCATTCATGTCTCATGAATAATGGGTATTAGGAGATGGGTATGTGCAAGATCATGGTGGGCCAAAAAGTGGCAATGAGGAAAAAAACACATCTTTCATCGACCCAAAAAGGCAAAAATATCGTGTTGACTTTTTTTAGGCTCAAGTGTCAGTACACACCACCATAGCAAACACCAATCCTAGTTTTACATATTGGATATCCGATTCAAATCAGATATCGAGATCAATCGGATATCGGTTATGCACTTATATAAACTTTGTCGATTTCAAAGTCATTCCACGATCCAGTGGGGAGATTCTTCGCGCGGATATGTCGGTTTGGCTGAAATGGGATTTGAAAAGATAATATTTTTTTATTTTATAAAAAAATGTCAGGTTTAAGAATGGTTTTGATAAAAAAAATGGAGTATTTTTGTGGTTTTTAAAATATAGGGTTTTTGATTAGTTTTATGAAAAATTGATGATTTAGATGGATTTGATAAAATATGAATTTTTTTTGTGGTTTTTCAAAATAGGGTTTTGATTTTAGCAATTTGGTTAGAATGGTTACGATAAAAATGAATTGTTTTATGGTTACAGTTGAAAAGTGTTTCTTATATTTGTATTAAAGGTAGAAATTTTATAGATTGCACGGTAGGAGTTTTGGATTTTTGCAGCTTAGGGGTATTTTTATAATATTTTCATTTATATTGTCTAATTTTATTTAAAGATTAATTATTTTTTAACTTTTAATCGAGCATTATGGTTCTTGAGAATGAGAATGCACAAATTCCACCGGTGAGAATCAAAATAAATGCCAAATTCTCCACCACCTTCGCAGCCATCAATTGAAGACTTAATTCATAAAAAAATGTCCAGCAATTGAGGGAAATTTGTGATGTTTATATGAAAATCCCTCGATTATCCCGTATGTCAACCACATTGACAGGAATAATTACAAATGTAGAAACCCTCTCCATGCAACATAATGCCTTTCATTTGTGGTGAGAAACCATGAGGGAATATTATGCATTTGGATTGTCTTATGATGATGTGAAAGATCTCCAAATAACAAAAGCCCAAATAGCCTCTTTATTTATTAACCCCAGCACTGGTTTTCCAGTTAATGTTAACAAGCTAAAACTTTCTATAAAATGGTGCACGCATAGGGTCATAGTAGATAACTTTTGGGATCATTGGTGTATGGTTTTGATAAACCACCCAACAATAATCTTGATGTACCTTTTTACTTTATTAAAAAATTATATGCTGAGTTTTTGTTAGGGTGTCATGTCAATTACTTTGACATTAAACCCTTCTAGGGCGTTGGTGGAGGTATGCCCTAGGATAGGCGGGGTAGCAAGAGTGGTCGGTGCCCAGATCCTCCATTCCTCATAACCTCGATTACAACATCTGAATGTATGGAGGATCTTAGCCACACAAACTATCCAAGTCATTCACTCTTTGAGTGGTCTTTTGGTTTCCCATGCTTCTTCAGTAGCTCAGCCATAGTCTGGTGATCTTGGTGATGGATCCAGTGTTGCTGCATCATCCTCCTTGGGTCCACATATTTATTGCCACATATTTGCAATACATGCCAACCATGTCTTGGGTCTATTGGCCAGCCCACGAGCATCCATTAGACACTTCTGATTATGATGGATGTGGAGATTATAGCAGATCACCTGCGTGGGGGCACACCCTACAGTCACCTCTCCTGCTAGAGGCGTGGACATTGGGTAGTTACCGCAGTGTGACTGGGTGTAAATTCATAACTAACTTTTAAATGAATATTAATAAGAGACAGTATCAAGTACTAATATTTATTTACATGGTCTATTTAACAGTTAATGTCTAAGGAGGAGCTCACACGGGTGACTGATAGCACCCTTAGGGCCATTTCATTTTGCCTCGAGATGCACACAGTATGTATTTTCGCACTCACTCATTTACATTTTTTTATTATATACTTGCTTGTCATTTGAATTGTCATTAATAAAATTATATATTAACTTATATGTTTATCTTATTCTCTGCTTGTAGGAAACACCTAGTGCGAGTGAGGTGCGACACTCTCCAGACTATGGAGGCACAATGTGCAATGCTCTCCAAATAACTACAAATCAACCCAATCCTTTCACAAATGGGGTCCTTGGGAGGTCATGGTGGGTAGGATTTCGAAGAAGGCACCCAGATTTGACAATCAGAACATCTGAAGGAGTGGATAGTGATAGAGCAATTATGGTTCGTTCTTTTGTCGTGCAAGCATTCTATGACAACCTTGAGAACCTGATCAACCTTAATCACTATGGAGCAAGTCAAATATGGAACTATGATGATACTAGTATTCAGGCTGGTAGGAACTGTGGCATGAGAGTTATTGCCAAATTGGGTACAAAATGTGTACCACATTTTGTTTCAAAATGTAGAGAGTGGATCACAGTGTTGGCTTATGTAAGTGCAGCTGAGATAAGCATTCCTAGGTTCTACTTGTTTAAATCAAAGAGGCACATGCAAAACTATATCTTTAATTGTGAGGTAGGGGCATTGATGGCAATCCAAGAACATGCGTGGATGACAAAGGAAATATTTGTCAAATGGTTAGACCATTTTGCAGCTAATATCCCCTATGGGGTTTCACCAAAAAATAGGGCCCTTCTCATTTTTGGCGGTCATGGCAGCCACGTGGCTTTCAAGACCATTAAAGAATCAAAAAAATTAGGAATAGACCTGCTAATGCTACCTACTCATACTAGTCACAAGTTGCAACCATTGGATGTTAGCATTTTTGCTCCATTCAAGGCATATTTCAGAGAGGAAAGAACCATTTGGCAAGCTGTAAACCTGCATATTGATATTGGATGTGAAGAGTTGGCAACTCTTGCAGGCCAAGCTTTCAGAAAAGCCTTGAAACCAAGCAACATTGTTAGTGGGTTCCACAGAATAGGAACTTGGCCTCTTAATCAGTTAGCCCTTTACAATGACATGGGGCCAAGTGAGGGCTATGTTGTTGAAGATGATCTTGCAACTCCTACAATAGAAGATGAACTAGTCACAATGGAAACTGGAGACGATGTTATGGTAGTAGAGACATGCTTGCATCTTCTTGGTTACAATGAGGATGTAATAGATGGTTTTGTGAGGGAATATGATGCAAGGGAAGTGGCAAGTGATGTTGCAGCAGAATGCAATGGGGGTGATGAAACTAAAACACACATTCAAGCAGAAATACAACAAGTTTTTGTAGATTTCCAACCAAAAGTTCAACCAGTTATTGCACCCCCGCACTGAAGATACAACCACTACATCAGCAGGCCTGAGTTTGAAAACTCAAGTTAGCCAACTGGAATGGATGCATGAAGCAACCACAAACCTTGGAGTGCAAATAAATCCAACTAAGGAAGAATTCAATCTCTTTATGCCTTCCGCACCACACTTTGATCGAGCTAAACTAATACATTACTTAACTAATGCAAGGAATAGGAAAAAGCATAGTGATGGGAAAAGTGAAGATGAAAATACTATTAGTGAGGAAGAAGTTGAGTTTGTGCCATGCACCCCACATGATGGATCACAAACAACAAGACCAAATAGAAAATTCTTGAAACTTCCAGTGTAGAGGGTGCAAGGAACATCCACCCGGAGAGGTCATTTTAGGCAACTTTAGTAGAAGCCCCAAAGTACTAACATTCTAATGCCTCATCGGTGTTAAGCAACAAAGGGAGATAGAAGAAGAAAGGCAAGAGGTTGCAACAGCGTGGGTAGATGTTGCAAAGTAGAACTATGAGCGAGGAAGCAATTATAAAGGAAGTAGCAAGGGTTGAGAAGCAAGCAAGGAAAGCGATAGAAGATGAGCAGAAAATGATAAGAATGCAAGAGAAAGCCATTAGACAGGAGCAGGCCAAGGTTGAACATCTACAAAAGGAAGCAGAAAAGAAAGAAAAACAAGTAGAAGTGAAGTCTCTGGGGATCCCTATGCCACATCCTATCCTACTTGATGCGATTGATCGTTTTGTCACCGGCCTTCTGTGCCATCAACAATATCTTGAGGGTTAGGTGAGACTTCACAACAAAATGGGTTATTCTAGCACATTATTAGCCATTACTTACCGAAGCCTTAACGTAATGAAATTATTAACCAAGTATCACCTTCTACAAGTGGACCTGACTCAGTTATTGGCGGATTTATCACGCCACCTCCTTTTCCTAGAAATATGGACAGTTGATTATGTGCATATTCAATTTTGTTTTTTAATCGATGTAGCAATATATTTTGGTGATTTGGTTTGCAAATCAGATCTGTTTATCTACTTAAAGTTATATCTGTGATATGATTATAAGATGTGATATTGTTGATGTAATTATGTTTCAAACCTCACATATGTTTAAGGGGAGAAGATTAATACAAGCTTTGAGTAATATTTTCTAATGTTTCAAGTATGTTCGAGCCATGTTTTTCTCTCACACCACCCAATCAATTATTGCAATTTGATTCAAAATATAACTATGATATTATTATAAAATGTCCTAATGTGTTGGAAAATGTGCCTCAAACTTACTGACATGAAACTCCTGAAAGATAAAAATCGGTGAGACCCTCAGAATGTCTTACCAACTACCAGCTGTGTTCTAAACTTTTAAAGAGGTCAGATCGGTGTGACTTTGGAATTTTCTTGCCGACGGAAGTCATCAGCAAGACATGGGCTATCAGAGAAAGATTCATAATCTGTTATGTCATGATAGATCTCTTGTCAATGGGTTGGTTCCTGGTGAACATCGAGGAGACTCTCGGTGATGAATGTCATCAGGGAGTTATGATTCTTTGGAGTGACTTTATGACTCATTTCGTCAACAAATGTCTTGTTGATGGATTTACACATGTTGTATATCGTTAAGACTCATTCTGACAGTGCAAGTCTCGCCAATGGATTTGTTCATGCTGAATGTCAGGGAGACTCTTGCCAATGGACATATCAGAGTAACATAAAAGATCTATAAGATTCTTAGTGATAGAGCATGTCTGGCCAATGGTTTTGTGTTCGGTATGACTCAGGCCAATGATACTTGGTCGGGATGACATAAAAGTTCTATGAGAGACTTAGTGACAGAGCATGTCTAGCCGATGGTTTTGCATTCGATGTGACTCTTTTCGATAAGGATAATTTGTTTCCTTGTGACATCGAGAGACTTGAATTATCGATCTGACTTCTCAGGATGTTGCTGATAGCCTTGGTCTTGTCGATGGCTCTATGATCGGACTCTTTGGAATTGGTGAGACATGGTCTGGTGTCTCACCGACATGCAACATAGTTGAACTCATTTTCACCGAACGGCTGTCCTACATGGTTTGTTTTGGACCAATGAGAGAAGCAAAAGGAGAACCATTGGTAGTTGAACTATTGTCACCATTCTTGTGTGGAAGGTCAATAGACTATGAATGAAAGGATGATTCTTGGCAATGGTCGACAATGATGGTGAGTTTGGCAAAAAAAATTGTTCGAATCGAACACGAGTTGACCAATGTGTGTGAATTCATTGTATGCTTTTGAGAGCATTGAAACAGTGATTTTTTGTACAGGGTTGATCAGGGAAATGTTGTTGCTGTAAATTTGACATCTGAAAGTGAAATCTGATCTCTATATGTAATTCTGTTTACTAAAATATAAAGAGGCTTTACTTGGTGTGGTGGGTTTTTCTCCTATAAGGGTTTTCCCACATAAATCTGGTGTCCAATTGCGTATGTGTCCATTTCTCTTTTTTTTTATTCTTTTC
>VDFB02183206.1:0-12656 GCA_007258455.2 Sequoia sempervirens | reverse complement strand
AGATCCACCAGTGGATATATTTTCATGTTGAATGGTGGTGCAGTTAGTTGGATGAGTAAGCGGTAGGCTGTAGTCGCTTTGTCCACTACAGAGGCAAAATACATGGCAGCAACACACGCCTGCAAAGAAGCAATCTGGTTAAAATGTTTGTGTTCTAACATTGGGTTTGATGCAAGGATAATTACAATATACTATGACAGTCAGAGTGCTATTTGTTTGGAAAAAATCCTACTTTCCATGTCAGGACAAAACATATTGATGTACAGTATCATTTTGTACGAGATATGGTGGAGGATGGAAAGGTCTCTTTAGAAAAAATGGATACTTTGGAAAATGTTGCAGATGCATTGATGAAGCCAGTGAGCACAAACAAGTTAAGGTGGTGTGCCAGTTCGATGGGCCTTAGTGCCCATGAATTTCAATAGTTTTGTTGTGCTCTGGAGGTGTCAGTAAGATCTTCGTCAAGTGGGAGATTGTTGGAAAACGTGTCTCAAGCTTACTGACATAAAACTCCTATAAGGGAAAAGTCGGTGAGACTCTCTGAATGTCTTACCGACTAGCAACTGTGCTCTAAAACGTCTGAAGTGCTTAGATCGCCAAGACTTTATTTTTGTCTTGTCGACGGGAGTCATCGGCAAGACATTTCGATCGCTGTGAGTTTCCCATCTCTCTCCGCCCGAGTAGACCTCTTGCCGACGGTTTGGTTTCTAATGGTTATCGGGGAGACTCATGGCAACATAAGTCATCGAGGAGAGGCTTGAACATTCAGAATGACTTATTTCGACCGAGTATGTCTCACTGAGGTTTTACACTTAGGCGACGGATGACTTCGGGGAGACTCTTGGCTGACAGGTTCGCATTCGGTAAGAACTCTTGCCGATGGATGTGGTCTTGTCGATGGATGTGGTCTCACTGATAGAGCTACATGAGTTGAACATCGGTGTGAAGTCTTAGCGATAAGGTTTCTCTCACCGATAGGCAGGTGCTTTCGGCGAGAACTCTTGCCTATAGCACTTGTCTCGCCAATAGATATGCACAAGATGGATTTGTGTTTGGTATGACCTCTCTCCGATAGCGATGGTCTGGTTGATGGTTCTGTAGTGGATATCGATGTGATGTCTTAGCGATAGAGTGAGTCTGGGTGATAGTTTTGAACTCGATATGACTCTTGCCGATGGTGGTGACTCTGGGCGATAACAACAGTCGGGCATTGTGGCATCGGGGAGACACGGCCTAGTGTCTCACCGACATGCGATTCCATTTGAATGCCTTAACCAAATGAATATCCTACATGGTCTATTTTCGACCAATCAGAGAAGTAAAATGTAAACCGCTAGCAGTTGGACTGTTGCGACCATTCCTGTGTGGAAGATGAATAGACTGTGAGGAAAAATGACTATGTTGGGAAATGGTGGATGACGATGAACAGGAGAGTGATAACGAAGTGCTGCTCGATTAAACATGAATTCTTTTGAGTGAATTCGTTGGATATTTCTGTGAGCATTTCTGTACAAGGTTGATCAAGGAAATTATGTTGTAAATTGACATCAGAGAGTGAAGTTTGTACTCTGTATGTAATTTTGTTTACTGTAATACAAAGAGGCTTTTCTTGGTGTGGTGGGTTTTTCTCCCATAAGGGTTTTCCCACGTAAATCTGGAGTCCAATTGTGTATGTTCATTTCTTTGTTATGTTATTTCTTTCAAGTGTATCTTAATGAACTGTAATTGCAAAATTTAAATTCATATCTGCATTCTTATCTGAGGTTTTGACGTTAGGAGAGTTTGTTCCGCACCTAAGCTATTGTTAGGAGATCACGAACCACCAAAAAAGGAATATGAAGCCATCGAGGGTTGGGAAAAACACCTACCACATGCCAAAGTAGAAAAAGGGTAGGAGAAATGCTGAAGGATTGAAAGGTTGATAAACTTCAGACTTAGGAAAAATTTAGAAAGGAATGGGCGAGGAATTAGGGTTGAGAGGAAAATCATGATGGTAGGGACAACCTTGACACAATGAAAGGAAACAAAAAATACACTTAGTTAGATTTGGATTTAGCAACTTAGGTTTTTTTTTTCTAGCATGGACATGGGAGCTAGACACAACATCCACATGCATAGTAAAATCAATATAACCTGTTCAATTTTCTCATATTGGTTATGAGCAATGTGTTACAAACCACTATGACACACAAAAGAAAGGGACTCAAGCAAAATGGAGACAACAAATTTGAGTCCCAACAATGGCTCTAGTTGGGGGCATGCATCTCTTGTAGTCACAACAAGAATCCAAATCTTTGGATAGACCAAAAATGGAGAAGAAAAGGAACGAGATTGTCATGCGACAAAAAACATATGTACATGAGGAAGCTCACAACCAATTAGCAATGGAAACACAAGGATAACAAAATAATCACTATGAAACAAAATTTTAACACAATGCAAGCCAACCCTACAAAGGATGGATAAAGTTACTTGCCTTTTTAAAACACTATCCTATTGAAGGAACTGATTTCGCTCAACTCACAATTGTTATTATCATCTAGTTGCAATAACATTGGCCTCATTCTCATATGCATAAACATGTGATTTCCATTAAAAGAGTAAATGTAAGCCCCATCATTTATCTTGCCATTGTATGGAAACCACAAAAAATATGCCACTACAGTGTCATACATCTCATCATTTATTTTTATAGTAGCAGGGGGTGAGCTTTGAAAGCTCAAATCAACAACAAAAGAAAACATAGTATTTTCATACTTGTGGACCTCCTTTGGTGAATTAAAGAATAAAGAGAATGCCTCCAATTCACATTGCAGAGAAAAATATGCATCTTTACTGAATTGATTTATCCAAGGAGAAAACTCATCCTCTAACTACTCAAACTAAAAAAATTGATGCTTTGGAATAAAATAAACTTGAGTAGCAAGCTGATCATCAACTTGGAGAACATGTTGCTACTCAACACCATCACAAGATGCATGTTGGGCCCACATGAAACACTCAAACTCAGGCACATTGTTATCCACACTACAAGAAACTATATCTTCATGACAAAGGAAAGCTTCACACTCATAATCAGTTACCTCAAGGACAATAGAAAAACAACATACCTTGGAATCAGTTATGATTATGCAAAATTCATCAACACAACCATTTAGATTATGAGATACATTGTTTGAAAAGTTGCACATGTCAAATTGTCTCTCTATTTTGATCTTCTCTTGGAAACTTGTGACACACGTGCTTCAAAAATCAGACCTATGTCACACTTCTTCCACACTCAACCCTAAAAACACATTTTTAAATGACCCATTCAAAGCACACTGCTCATGAGGGAGACAACATGTTGCACACCAAAGAAACAAGGTTCTTATAAACATCCATATGATCACCCACTTCACAATCCTCAAGTGAAAAACCTTCATATTGAATATCATCAACTATACAAATAATTATATCTATGTTTATCTCTTCGTGTACATTTTCCCCTATGCTATCCTCATGTGAACAATCAGTAGCAACTTCAAAATTAGAAAAAAGGACAAAAGAAGGTTAGAGATCAAACAATAAAGCAACATATTTTTCACCACTTGCATCACAATCATGTGCATGCTCTATATAATCAACTACTAGAGTTGATTCATTTGCATATGCATCTTCTTCGCTATCCATACTTTTGCAACAAATAGTAGGGTGATACTCGTCATTCACAAACTATAGATTATCATTAATTTCTTCACTATTATCATCCACAGATGACTGATCCAAATGAAGGTAGGTGCACACACTACATCTTCTTTTGTACTACTATCATAAAATGCATCGAAACCTTCGTCTACCCTCCTCTAGACATAATAACCAGTTGATATTGTATTTCTACTTGATGTCACTTCCATACAATCGTTGTCATCAATAACTTGCTCACCACTAACTTTTGTTCTTGAGGATATTTTTTTTGCAATCATATCCTTTTTTAGATAATCAATGAAATCAAGGCACCTATATTCAAGTTGCATGTCAACCAAATTAAACTCTTCTTTGTATTGAACCAAAACCTAGAGAAACATCATAGACTCCAAGAAACATGTTAATACAGGAAGGTGTGTTAGGTCTACAATTTTTTGGGATCTTGGAAAGAGAAACAACAAACCCGTGACTGAACTCTATACTAGACTCTCCCTTTTTCCATCTAATGTCTTCCAATTCTTCAAGAAGAGAACCAAGGTCCAAATGCAAAGCACATTCCTCTTCAAACATAGTCACAAGTTGATTCCATGAAGCAAAAACATGCTTGGGGAAAAATTGATACCAAATTCTTTCATTTCCATCCAACAAACTGACAAAGAATATCATCCACACGTCTTCATATTCAAACTGATACTTCTCCATGAATTTTGAAAATACCCCAACATGTGCATCCCCTTAACCACTATCATACTCATTAAACCTAGGCGTCAATCTATAGATTGAAGACCTCATTGCTTTTATCTCATAATTGACCCAAGAGAGGTCAAGCTACATGTAAATGGGATCAAGTGAAACAACAGGGGATCAAGAAACTTATTTTCTTGTAACAACAGGGTGTCTTTGCGATCATATGGCCTTGATTATTTCTTCAAATTCCCTTTTGAGCTAATTGAACTCATCTATCTATGACATATTTTCAAGTATGGATGCATGTAGGTTGGAATGTGGATTTTTTCCTTGTGTTGGGATTTATGAACAATAGGGTGATTCATCCTCATAATATTCTTGGACATGCATCCTCTAATACTCCCTAGGGTTTGAATTAGATATTGCATTTGATGAAGTATTTGTAGCATCGTAAATTGTCACCCTTGACAATTCCACACTATGTTTTGCTCCCCCTAAATGCATGGACCTAATTGAGCACCTAATCTCCTAAATATGCATTCTATGGCCCATTTTTAACAATTATCAACAAATTGCAAGTGAAAAACAAATGAATTCATCTAATACTTTGCCCCTGACACCTTAATTTCCAAAAAATAAGGCTGGGACACATACGCCCTATGGAAAATAGCTCCCATTATGGCGAAAGTGTCCACTATTTTGGCTCCAAATTCAAATATGTCAGTGTAGGCACTTTATTATTTGTAATTTAGGTGTCCAAATTTGGCTATCAAGATTTAATTTGTAGGAAATCAGAATAATAGCATATAAATACCAAGTTCTTGCATCATTTGAAGGATAATCTAGAAACTATTGGAAAAACTATGACCATGCATTATCAAGAGCATTATCAAGCAATTCAAAAGCAACATTTTAGTAATTTATTGCAGCAATTCAAGATCCAAGCATCATGTCAAATCATATGTGAGTTTATGTATGTTCATGTCATCATTATTTGTGAAGGATAACCCTTTGTAGGTTTCCAAGCAATTCAAGCAATTCAAGCAAGGAATATCCAAGCCTTGAGGAGATGTGTATGACTTCAGTCTTTCAAGGAAGCCATTGAAGGGTAGTGAGTTGCAACACTTTGTGTATTCATCATTCCTTCTTATCATTTATCCTTTATATCATTGACATTTCCATTGTGGAAGTGGAAACACTAACACAGGGTTTGACTAAGGCAAGCCCTTAAATGACACAACACTTCCTCTCTCTTTGAATGTGCAAGTTTCAAGTTTGAAGAGGATTAAAGGAAGTTTGAAGATTAATTATCTTTGTTGCAATCAAAATCCTACCTCTTGAAAACTCACGAAAGCTTGCTTACAAAAATATCCAATAGTGATCTGACAAATATTTAGGCAGAAACAATTTTTTTTGATATGGCACTAGAGGATTATGAAAATAAATTTGAAATCCCTCTACAAGGACATTTACGCCCTATGGCGAATTAGTCCTCCAAAAATAGGCTCAAATTTATACCACAAGTGCATAGTGTCTTGCTCTATCCATTTTTGTTGTCTGAATTTGTTTGCAACTTTTTGTGTTTACTGTGTTTGCATCAAAATTGGAATTTACATCATTAGCCTAGTTAGATCATTGCATTTCATCTCTAAATTTATCCTAGATTTTTCCAAGGGATGGTTCACTCACCTTTCAGGTTGTAATTCAATCATATACCTTGTCCAAATCCATCAAACCCTCACTACCCTCAAATCCTACGTGAAATGTTTAGAAAAAGTGCCTAAAACCTAAAGTGAAATATCTAGGGTTTCAACTTTTTTATGTTTCATTTTGGTGAACCTGACATGTTAACATTATATACCTTCTAAAATTTGAAGCAATTCATCATAGATCTAGGTTTATCATTGCATTATTCATTTAGGCATTCATTTTTTGCATCATAAAAGACATAAAAATTCAAAAAATTACATATCATATGGCATCATAGGTTGCAATAGGGTTTATTTTAGTCATTATAGCTTAGATCTACATTTCAATTACATCTACAAATCTACATTAGGTCATTAAATCTGAAAACAAACTTGAAAGTGTTCATTGCTTGCATTTAGGTATCTTGCATAAGTTCAAAAAGTGAAAAATTGCATTGTTCATTTTAAAAATCATATATACAATTAGGGAATGTCATCAAAATTGTTCAAACTAATAATGGGGGGTTGCAAAGGAGGGGATTCACTACTCCCAAGTCTCCAAGATAGAGAAGAGTCTACAGGGAATGAATAGATCTCAATTACTTCAAAGTACAAGCTCAAGTGATGAAGTGTAAAGAGAGGAGAGTATTGTGATAACTTAATCAAAAGAAATACTAAGCTAGAATGATGAAACTATAAATTAACAAAATCTGGTAAAGAATTACAGAATATTAATTGTAGACATGCAAAATTCACATTATGCATTCGATCAGATTCGGTCAAATTAGCTCTTACATTAGGCAAATTCATCACTTTCATCCATTCATTAAATAAGTTCATTTATCAAATAAATCTTATCATTCAACCTTCATCTGCATTATCCACTTAATTAAATAAATCAAAAAGCCATTTAAATCAAATCTTAAATCATTTTCCAAAGTCCAAAAAGTCAAATCAATTAATCAGCATTAAATCAGCATAATCATCATTAAATTAATCTAATCCTAATCTAAGGCTAATCCCATCCCACTTGCACAATAAATCAATTTTATTGATTTATTAAAACAATCATTTTCCCTCAACAATGACAAGTCAAACAGGGCATTTATTGCTCTTCTTTCTTGTCCCCCTCTCAAAATTTATTGCAAATTTGAATTTGAATTTCCCTCTCATGGGCACTCTTCCCAAATCTTGCACACACATTAATTAATCACATGGTGACAAGTGTCCTTATCTCATTGGCAGAATTTTAATCCCACATTGGTCCCTCTTCAACATTTGGCATTTTGAAAATCTTCAAATAGGTGCATCATCCTCAAGCAAATCCTCCACAATTTCATCCAAAAAAGCATATGCAAAGTTACTCTCTTTGAGAACTAATTTTGCTCATCATTTCCATCTTATCATCATCATCTAAGCTTATTAATCAAGGATTGGGAAAGGGTCACTAGCACATGTGACACCAATCCAATATGGGATAGATTGGTTTCATGTTTTTCTTTATAGGATTTTATGTATCTTGTTATTAGATAGCATTTTAAAACATGTTAGGTATCTCATATGGATGTTGAATGGTGCTTATTGCTTGGAAACTAATCATGTTTGTATATGTTAGTTACTAACGATTTGCAGATTTCGATGTCCACAAATGGCGCTAGAGGAGGGCCTCCATTTCATTGTGTTAAGCTTATTTTTATTTTTAACAAGTAGGGATGAAACGGAGGTGGGAATAGTCAGCTAAAAGGAACTTTGTGTGTGTTTTTCTGTTTTAAATCTCTCTTTTGCAGGTCAGATTACTCTTGCAAAGTAATCTCTAGATGTTTAGATCTAGAGACATTTTGAATCTGTTATTTGAAACATCTATTGGCAAGTGGGTTTTACTTTTACCATTAGTTATTTACACTTGCACATAACACAGGGCGTTATTTGCATCCACCAATCTGTTCTTTTGATTATTTCTTTTTTTTTTTTAATCACTGAAATCTATCTCATATGCATAATACAAAGTTTGTTGTTGCTAAACTGTTGATATATATATAAATAAAAGAAACAACTTCTTAGTTATGCTGCTGGTAAAAATTTCAAATAGATCACAGTTGACTTTTTTTTTTTTTATAACATTCCTGTTCCAAAGTGTTGAGGTAGTGATATCATCGCAGCCATGAGACCATGTCTTTCAAGCATTCTGTCGTGTGCCCTCTGTATGCCTCCATTTTGGCGATTGGCCTTACCTGGCCATGTGCATTAACTTGAAGGGGACTCGGTTATAGCTTTTTGAGAATACTTGCCACGACCGTAAGTTATTTTCAAAAACTTGTACAGCCTCCGCAGCCGTGCATAACAATACCTCTTGTAGTGAGTGTAATCCCCGTGGCTCAACCCATGTTAAGCTTGTGCGGTCTTGAGAAGCTGCAATACGTTTCAGAAAGATGGTGAGGCTTCTCTATTGATCTCCATAGCCAAGGGAGTTGTTCTTGTTATGACAGATCCAGTACGTGAGGCTTTTCCAGCTCTCCTAGAACCCACTGTTTTCTTCTGCTTACATTGCAATCAGCGTACTCCATGAGCTCTTCAGGCTTTCTGTCAAGCAGTTCGCGTGCCTTGTCTTATCTTCTGCATTTTGCATACTTGTCTACCAAAATCTGCGCCTATACTATTGTCATAAATTCATCCTATGC
The DNA here is from genome assembly GCA_007258455.2 of Sequoia sempervirens. NCBI lineage: Eukaryota > Viridiplantae > Streptophyta > Pinopsida > Cupressales > Cupressaceae > Sequoia > Sequoia sempervirens. The sequence continues at coordinate 3,916 of VDFB02183206.1, read as the reverse complement.
TTATTTTGTATTTATCATTGCAACCTTTGAGACCACGTTCCTTTGAGATAGTCTGCTCCAATAGAACCTGAGGTAAAAGCTGCTGCTACTGTTTTTGCTGTTCAAGCATTAAAATCTGATCAAGCAGAGATACCTGTGATGGCAATGAAGCCTGAGAGCGTAGGTTAAGCTGAGAGAGTAAAAGCTGCTGCTGTTGTTGGTGGTGAAGTAAATTCAAAGCATGTGGATCTTGTGAAAGGCCAGAAGGCAGAAGTTGCTCCCGTGGCACCCCACCAGAACGATTTTCCAAAGACGGAGACATTAGATGTTGCATACACATCTACCACGCAAAAAAGTCTGCAAGCAAAAGGCTGGGGAATTTGGTCTTAGGCCTGCCTTTGGCATTAATTTGAAATTTGTTTTAAACAGCAGGGGGCGCTATACTTTTACACTTGCCAATTTAAATTAGCTTTAGAGTCTTTAAAACCTATTTTCACTGGCCCATCCAAAGCGCCTCATCCAAAGCACAGTCACCAAAAAGGCATATTCACTATTTCAAAAATGCGGGAACAAGAAGACTGGGAAGCAACTGATAAATAGGAAGTACGGGCCTGCCAAGAAGTCGATTCTTTTTGGATTGCATTAACTGCTACTGACATCTTTAATAGGCGCCCATATCTCAAATCTGTAGAATCTGAAGACTTCTAAAAAACCTGCGCACATGGTCACATTCTCTCTACATTCACTGTGAGAAATAAATCTTAAAACTGTGGTAGCTGGTTTTGTAAATACTAGAGACGACTGCAAGTAATGTCTTTTTACTTTAATAATATATAACTTATGATTTAGTCTTGTGCAGATCCTTTCAAGCTTGGAAATCTTTGCTAGAGATTCGACTGTAAGAAGCTATTGTCAAAGCACGAGCAGTCCCTTGGTCAATGAGGGAAGAATCGTACCGAAAAACACCATTTCACATCATGACAGCTGAAACTCCTTTACTGTCAGGAAGTTGCTGAGACGTCCGAGCTGTGTCAATACGTTGCAGAGAAGTTTACAACAAAAGTCTCTCTGGAATTTTGTATTTTTACTATCTCTTTTATCTATATAGGCTTTTACTGACCTGTTTTGCTGGTTCACTATTGGTTTCTTATGCAGGCATGGAGATGGATTTAATGGAATTAATTCATTCAAATTATAAGATCTCTATAAGCCTGCTTCATTCAAAATATTTGGTCTCCTAAGCGTGGCATTAACAATTGAGACCCTCTATAATGTTCACCACATAAGCAAAGTTCACTTATTGCAGACTTGACAATCAATATATCCGTACCTGGCAGAATGGATTTTCAACGAGAACTGAGAGGGCATCATGACAAAGGAACCAAATATTTGATGGGTTGCATTTAATCATTGCATAGCTTTAATGTTTTCAAGAGATTGTGGAAAACAAAGATTCCTATGGATTAGTCATTTAAATAGTTTTAAAAACCAAAAAAATAAATAAAAATCATTAATCTTGTGCAACTGAGACCAATTTATTGTCTTCTTTCTTTTTTTAGGAAAACTATGGAATAAGGAAAAGCGAAAGGAAAAGGCACCAAAAGCGAACAAAGGCAAGGTACAAGGAAGCGAAAAGTCAACAAAGAGAAGGCTATCAAATGAAAACCAAGGAGGGGAAATTTTTTTTTGAAAACACAATGTGTTTTTAAACACTTTAGTGTTTGATCAACACTACTTCACGAAATTGTTTTCCTTTTCGTTTTAGAACACTAGTTTTCATTTGAGGCTAAAATGAACAATTTTATCTTCATTGCAAAGGGCTTAAAACGAACCTTAGGACACACTTACTAGATTTCGTTTTGGGTTAAAAATTGAACAAGCAATCTTCATATTTCATTCGGTGCTTAAAACAAACTCACAATTGCTTTGAAGGTTATAAAATGAACAAGTGTTTGAATTGTGTGATTGTCTTTTGAGTACGTATCCTCTCCCCTTGCTCTTCGTGCGATCTAGGGTGCAAGAGAAACACTCAAAATACATTTTATTGTTTTGAAACACTTCAATTTGGGCTTAAAAATTGAACATCTCTTTGGTGGCGTAGTGTGAGTAGAGGCATTTTCAGCGGGTGATATCTTCTTTGTGCCATCAAAGATCGACGAGTTACTGGATTGTGTCTTTGCTCTCGCTTTTGTTTATCTTAGAGGGCCTCATTTGGGAAAAGTACTCACCTGCTTATTTCCACTCAACCTAAGAACACTCTAAAGCCAAGAGTATTTCCACCGGGATATAAAATGAGGATTTTGGTTAAACGCCATAATCACGTGGTTGGCTCCGACAAGATGGATCCGAAAGGGGACTCTTGCCACGTTGGGTCAACTCCTACGAACAGAAAGTCCTTACTAGAACCTATGTGCTAGAATTTTCCAAAATCCTTAACTGCTTGTTGGCAAGAACGTCGCCTCGGGCTTCACTTCCCACAATTTTACTTCGCTTTTAGTAGAGATGGAAAGCATGCCATGGGAGTTTCATGGGTGTTGATGCCACGCCTGTGATAAGGAGGCTGTGGAGGGGAGCCAGTTGGGGTCAAGCATCTAACCATCCGCTAAAAGTAGGCGTAGCTGGACTTGTCCAAGTGGGGACTCAACAAACATTGTCTATCACATCCATAGGGCTTGTAATTATTCTTTGTTTGAAAACACAGTGTGTATTTGAAAACATTTTGCAAACCAACATTCAACATCATCATCAAGACTTCAAACCCCTTAGTTTGAGCAAATACCTTTGACAAAGCCCAAGAACTATTGCTTACCCTTGGGACTATGTCCTTAGAGGTTCCTAAGTAATTGGGTTTACATCTTAATTTGCTCTTACAAAGGTCAACATTAGGCAACCTTTGTCCTAATTTCTTGGAACTTCCACATAGCACTTTGTGGGACGAAAAGAAGTTGTGACATTGGACATTCAGTTTGAAACATAATCAAGTGGTTGTTTTTGGTAAAAAGAATACACTAAGCAAAGATAACGAATTGGACCCCACACATGTGCTTGATATCTCTTGGTCATATTGGTCTTTTGATTGCTCTTAGAGAAAAGTGTGTTCTTCAATACCTTGGCCTAGTAAACAAAGTCTCTCTAAGTCTCTTAGGATCAAAAATCAAACACTTCATCCACCTCAAACATTTATCAACATCATCCCACCAAACAACTTTAAAAGCTTTGAAAACATCATTACCTAGACTTGGGTACATTTCCAAACCAAATCAAAATCATTTGTTTAGTTAGGTGTGTTTGGATGAATCCTTCCACGCACACTTAGTTAAATTATCACCTCTTTGAACAAGTTCACCCTAAAGATCACATCCAACATCTTAGGGTTTCAAGTTCATCATCCGCATCAAAACAATCAAGATCAAAATCCCTAAGTCTAGTATTGATCCAAAGTCCCTAAACGTTCATCACTCATATCATACACCTTTCATCCTTCATCTCGTCATTGATCCTAAGAACCTTAGAAGTCACTTTCATAACAAGGTCAAAATACAAGAAGAACATGGAATATAAACTTGATCCATACATCTTGGGTAATCCAAATCAGTTGAATCTTCAAAGCCTTGCAATGCCTATCAATTATCAAAATCCATGCATAGGATCATTTCCTTCGACAAAGGTCAATGGTACAACAAGTGTGGGTATGCCCAATCTGAATTTTGGAACACATCTCCCCATGATAGATTTCAATCAAAGTCCAAACTTACAAGTCTATCCTCCAAACAATCAATACATGAGTCTTCAAACAAGCAACATCATTCCACCAAATCCCTACAAACCAAATGTGGATGTACCAAATGCATTTTTTCGAAACATGAATCCTAACTCGGAAACCTTTGGAAAAATGATTCCCAATACCAACATTGTTCATCCTATCATGCCAAATCAG
>VDFB02183205.1:0-40656 GCA_007258455.2 Sequoia sempervirens | reverse complement strand
AGATATGCCTTTTCGGTTCACACAGGCTGACTAAGTGCACTCGCGCATGCGAGATATCTAGTCTAGTGTTAACTAGATACATCAAGGACCCAATCAGTTGTTTGTACATTATAGGATCCACCAAGTCTAAACTAGATGTAGCCTTCTTCAATTTATGTAGGTTGGTCTCCATAGGTGTAGACATGGATTTGCAATCCATCATACCAAACCTCTTAAGTACATCAATGGTGTACTGCCCTTGACTTAGAATCATCTCATCTGGTTTCTGCCATACTTCTAAGCCAAGAAGTAATGCATGAGCCGGGGTCCTTCATTTCAAACTCGAAGCCAACTCCTTGCGATAGGTGCTCTTCTCTAGTAGAATCAAATCATCAACATACAAAACCAAAATCAATGCTTCACCATTAATTACCTTGAAATACAAATTTGAGTCAGCATCGTTCTTGAGGAAGCCCAAGCTTGACAGGTAACGATCAATCCTTTCGTACCATGCACGAGGTGCATGCTTAAGACCATACAAGGCCTTCTTCAACCTGCAAACATGAGACTCCTTCCCATGTACCTCAAATCCATCAGGTTGCTCAATATAGACTTCTTCCTCAATTACGCCATTTAGAAAAGCTGTCTTCACATCCATCTGATGAATCTTCCATCCTCTGGATGCAGCAATGGCAATGATGGTTTTGACAGAAGTATAGCGAGCAACAGGAGCAAATGTTTCTTCATAGTCAACTCCCTCTTTTTGTGAAAACCCTCTAGCCACAAATCCTGCCTTGTACTTCTCAATGCTCCCATCAGCCACATGCTTGATCTTGAAGAGCCATTTTGAAGATACCATAGATTTTCCTTCAGGTCTAGGAACTATGTCCCAAACATCATTCATGAGAATTGACTGATACTCCTCTGTCATTGCATCTCTCCAAACCTGTTGACTAGAAGCTTCCTTAACACTGGAAGGATTGGCCTCAATAATCTGACTCATCAAAGCAACATAACTAGAGAACTTATGCGGTCTCTTACTTTCTCTGAAGGTACCTCTTGGAGTTGCAAACCTTTCTGCCTCCTGCATTGTTTGCCTAGACCAGAGAGGTCTTTTTCTCCCAATCACAATATCGAAAGGCCCATCAGTAGGTTCCAATGGCTCAATTGGATCATCCTCTTCCTTCGGTTTGGAAGTCTCCCTCTAAATCTCAGGAGTATGGTCAACTTCCATATCCTGAGGAGACTCTTCATTATCAAACTCCATATGAGTACCCTTGGATCTCTTGAATGCAACATCTTCCTCAAAGGTGACGTCTCTATTGATCTCGATCAACTTCTAACCTGGAATGTATATTCTGTAGGCTTTTGATGTCTCACTGTAACCCACAAATATTCCCTTCTTGCCAGAAGGCTCCAACTTTGTTCTCTTTTCCTTCAGAATATGAACATAGACTGGACATCCAAAGATCCTCAAATGACTCACCTCTGGCTTCTTCCCAGTAAAGGCTTCTTTGGGAGTCATATTCTCTAGGATTCGGTGAGGACTTCTATTCTGAACATAGATTGCTGTCCTAGATGCTTCTGCCCACAAGAAGGTTTGCAGATCCTGATCATGAATCATGGCTTTTGCTGCTTCCACAATCAATCTGTTCTTCCTCTCTGCAACACCATTCTGTTGAGGATTATAAGGGACACTGAACTCCCTCTTAATCCCAGGTTCAATGCAATATTTTCGAAAGTTGTCGGAAGTGTATTCTCCTCCATTATCAGTTCTCAGGACTTTGATCCTCTTCCTGGACAAATTCTCCACCTGAGCTTTGAATTCCTTGAACCTTTCTAATACCTCCTCAGATTCTTTAGATTTCAAGAAATAAATCCAAGTCTTTCTAGAGTAGTCATCAATAAAAAGAATGTAATACAAGAAACCACTCGAAGAAGCAAGAGACATTGGACCACATAAATCAGAATGAATGAGATCTAGAATATATTTGGATCTATTTTCTCTACTATGAAATGGAGCTTTTGTATTCTTACCCATTACACAGCCTTTGCAAGTACCTTCATGCTCCCGGTTGAACTTTGGAAGGCCCGCGACCATCTTCTCCATGATAGGTAGAGCTCGGAAGTGAAGGTGAGCCAATCTTCGATGCCAAAGATCACACAAGCTTGAAGAATCATGTACTAATGCCTGAAGTGGACAAGTGCATAGCCTATAGAGGCTCTCATGTCTAACTCCAATCACCCGAGCCGTCTTGAAGTTGGAATTCTTCATCCACACAAGAACTTTGCCTTTACAGAAGGCAATTTGGTATCCTTTGTCTTCCAAGGCTGAAATGGAAACAAGATTACACGTGATCCTGGAACATATAGAACATCACACAACTGTAGGAAGATGCCGGAATCCAAGTGGAGAGTGGAGGTCCCAATTCCTTTCATTGAGTAGCTAGCATCATCTCCAATAATAACTTATTAACTAGAGTCTCTCTCCACCAAATTTGATAAATGCTCCCTAAATTCGGTGATGCGGCGAGAGGCACCACTATCAATCAACCAGGTGTTGGTGTCGGTAGGTACATTGTTTGACAATGCCGAATAGAACAAGTATTCACTTGAGCCTTCTGTGGAGAATGTTCATCAACTTCTGCAATGGTGGCCTGTTGCTTAGGCCTGGTTGGACAATGCTTAGCAAAGTGACCATACTTATCACATCTAAAGCATTGGACTTTAGATAGGTCCCTCTTCTTCTTGAATGCAGGAGCATCATCAGCTGCTTTATCTCTATTCCTTTTGAAGTGTCCTTTCTTCCCATCTTTCCCTTTCTTCTTTGAAGATTGAGAGGTGAGGACATGGATGTCTTCATTAGTTGAACTTTGACCAACGCCTCGAGCATCCAACCTAGACTCCTCTTGAATGCAATCTGCCCTCAACCGATCAAACTTAGGAAGTTTCGATCTTGCACTGATTCCTTGAATATAGGACTCCCAAGATGTAGGAAGACCATTAAGATCAAGCATGGTCAAGTCTTTGTCATCAACCACATGACCAATTGTAGAGAGCTGATCTCTCAATTCCGAAATCCTCATGAAGTAAGCAATAACTGTTTCTCCTTTCGCCATCTTCACATGATGGAGTTGTTGCTTCAGTGCAAGCCTGGCTTGTGTTGTTGATTTCGTACATCTCCTCCAAGGTTTTAAACATCTCTCTTGCCGTCTTCAACTTGGAGACAATTAGAACGATATAATCCTTTACGGAATCAACTAACATCATCTTCTTTGCCTTGATATATTTCTTTCTCCACTAAACCTTCTCTTCCTCTTCTGTAGGCTCGGGGACTTTGGTCTCCACAAACTCAGCCAAATCATTCTCTTCCAAGGTGAGCATAATTCTGAATCTCCATGAAGTGAAATTTGATGCTCCCTCGAGTCTATCCTCGATCTTAAGACTGTTCACCATCTGGATGAAGAGATAGTGATAGACAAAAATAAGAAAGAGAATAAAGAGTATCGTTGTAATAAGAAATCTGATCACGATCTTCTTCACACCCGCTCTGATACCATGTTAGTTTTATGATCAGATGTAATGCACAAAAAATTAATTCAAAATCAATACAATGACACAACAAATACCCTGGGAAAACCCTCCTCTTGAGGGAGAAAAACCCAGCAACAAAGATCTCTTTATTATATAAAAATAATGGCAACAAGTCTCTTTACAATGATGCCAATCTCAAGGCCAATAATTAACACCTTCACAAGATGCAATGATGGACAAATAATCTGAACTTCCTTGCAACTCAAATCTGCTCTTGAAGAGTTCGCAATCTGCTCTTGATGACTTCGCAATCTGCTTTTGATGAATTGGCAATCTGCTCTTGGTAATTCGCACTTGAGAGAAGAGAAGAGACTTTGAACTTGCTTGCTTGATGATTGAATGGATGGAATGAACTTGTATTTATACAATTTGGGAGAGAAAGGTCGCACCTCTTCATGCAAGGTCGGCCATCATAAAAATATAATTATAATTAATAAAATGCAAGTTACAAGGAAGGTCGGCCAAGATAACAATTACAATGTTGCCATGTGAAGCGCCTCTTCACATTAAATAATCACAAATAAATAAGGAAGTATGAAGCTCAAAGCTGCTAAACATCAACATCAAGAAGGGGTCAAGATGAAGTCAAAATGCAAATTACAATGAAATGTGAATCCTTGTTTGGGCGCCCTAATTGGAGGGAAAAGAATTTTGAATTCATGTTTGGAGAAAGTTATAAATAAGAGGCTTTGTCTTCATTTTATCTATCCATTGTTTATCATAACGAAATGTTGCTGAAATGATTTCAGACCCTTGCTTCAAGGAATGCATACCTCCTAGCAAATATCGGTTTCGTGTTTGAAAGATAACACCTAGCTGATTGAGACTGCTTCTTCATCCAGAGGTTGCAGATTGAGCTTCACAATTGATTTTTTGGGTTGATATTTCTGTTTTGGAGTTGCTGGTTCAAACATGGCTGTAGCACGTTTTCATTCACAACTCCTTGGGCTATTTTTCTATTATTTTGGGTATTGAAGATATCATTTCTCCTACCTTGGGCACCCCTTTCCACAAAGTTTTACATTTTATTACGAAGTCTACATTTTTTTAGAGCTGGTCGCCCTAGCCTAGGTAGCTATATCATTTCCAGATTTGTATTGGGAAGCGTGTACAATAATCTGGAGCTATTTGGAGTTGCATCTTGCCTTGTACTTGGTCGCCCCATCTATAGGCTTCATTTGCTTTTGGTTTGAAGTCATTCGGAGGTGTATTGATGAAGTTGTGAGTGTTTTGGTGTGGTTGAGAGCTCTCTGATCAGAATTTTTGAATGCTGCAATTTCATATCAGATTGGTAAAAAGTTCTAGTTTTGGCTTATTTCCATAGTAGATTATCATTAGCTTGCTTAATTTTGGAGTTCATCTCTTATCATTTTGGAGTGCTTTGGTTATCTATATCTCATTGTAACTTGCAGATTGCTTCACTTTGTAAGGCTATTATCAGTAGTACTGGTTTAGTTATTTCTTTTTTGCACTTTACTCTTGTATTCCCACTATTAGTGGAAGAGACTGGCCTTGATCTTTTATATTTCAGTTCCACTCTTACTTTCATTCCCACTGTTTAGTGGAAGAGATAGGCCTCACCGTCTATTATTTTCAGCACTTTACTTTTTTGTATTGCCCGCTGAAAAGCGGAAGGGGTTGGCTAGCCGCGCCCAGACATTTCCATTTCAGTACTTTGTATTTCCACTCCGGCTGAATAAGTGGTCGAGTTGCATTTCATTTCTAGCTGATCGACTAAGCTGTCTTCATACTGTATTTCCAGCCTTCAATTTATTTCAGCTAATGATCCCCTTTCCACCATATGCTCTCGCCTCGCTCACACTGGAAACTTGGTGATCAAAAAGTGAAGGGTTGATTTTCAGTATTGTACCTTGAGTTTGGATTTCATCTAATGATCCCCTTTCCACCGTATGCTCTCACCTTGCCCTCATTGGGATCTGGGTGATCAGAAAGTGAAGGGTTGCTTTTAGTTGGTTTACCTTTTCTCTAACGTTAATGGGTGAAATCTTGTGCTCAAAATTGAAAAAATTATAGGGGGATATTTCAAGAAAATAGTTTGATTCTTGGATGATCATCTCTAGTCCATTTTTGTGTAAGAATTTCACATGAATAAAGTTATACTTTTGTTACCCTATTTGGTATTCATTATTGTTTATGTTCATTATGTCATGTCCTCTTTTTTCAATCTATGTTGTGGTCCAAAATGCCCATTTCCTATCAGCAACGTTCCCTTTGATCCAAATTTGTGTATGAGTTCTTCCCCTTCATTCTCCATGCATTTGCTTAAGATCCCCAAAACTTCTAAGTATGGAGGCATGGCCAATTTTCTAAGTTAGTGTAAGCCGTCGGAGTTGTGGAGTTTCCTTTCCTATCATGACTTTCCTCCCAAGTTTGCTTTCTTCTATACTTTTGTCAAGGTTTTCGACTTCCCCATTCAGGCATACCTCATGACCATCTCTTGCCTTCATTCCCTTCTCTTGTCAGGCTATCGAACTTGCCCATCCTCATACCTCTCTTCAAAACCTCTCTCCTTCACAAGCCCTTGTTGGAAAGTCGAACTTCCTCTCACTAGTATGCCTCCCTTCTAAATCTCGAACTTTGACTTATGGTATGAATCACGACGTATCTTTGATGCCCCAACTTTGACCACTCCTACTATTTCTCACTATCCATCAATGCTTATTCTCAACATGTGGCTCAATTTGTGGTACCATACCGCTAACAACATTATTTACTTCGAGGATGTGGCTCCATGTGTATTTCTTGCCATAGGAGTTGAGTATTTTTCCCTGGCCACCATTAATGTGGTAGTTAGGTTTGTGGTTGTGGATCTTCACACCATTAATGTTAGGAGTTGTTGCAGGTTTCAAGCATCTTCCTCCATACCTCCCTAATACCTTTTTGTGCACATGGACACAAATTTTGGGTGCAATTTAAAGGAAAATGGCACTAGTAGGCATGGGTGTTCACTATCACATACTAGTCAAGAGATATTGGCATTTAATATAGGTTTCAACAATCTTTTGTGGGTATTAAGGATTCAAAGTCAAGAGAATATTATGAAAATATTCCAAACCCTAAACCAAAGTAGTTCTAAACCCTAGTGTTCGAGCACACGAAATATTCCAAGCCAAATTTTTTCAATTTCCAATTACAATGAGCAATGCAACACACATCCGTTAGGGTTGGCACTTAAACCAAAACGATGCAGAATTCAACTCTAACCAAGAATGCGCCGGATGACGACGAGCATATGGTCAGAGGATCTCAAAGCAATGCTGAATAAAGAACTCTAACCAAGAATGCGCCGGATGATGACGAGCATATGGTCAGAGGATCCCTATCTTCTATTATGCTGAAAGTAAACTCAACACCCAGAATGTGCTTTCAAACCCGGAGTGGGAATGGAGCTACCATAGGGCGGAGATGTAAGATATTACAATGCAAATCAAAGTAAATAGGCGGCAAGCCAGCCTCTTCCACTTATCCAGTGGGAAATACAGTAAAATAGAGAGCAGAAGAGAGAATGCTGACAGTACTACTGTTCAGCTTACAAAATATCAGAAGATGCCTGCAATGAACAAGATTAGAAGCTCTCCACTGCTGCAGCAATAGATATGATCATTCCAAGACTAATTATAACCTTCCAGACACAAACTCTTCACCAAAATGCAAATTACTCAAGACTGAAATAACAGACCAGCAACTTGAAATGCATAACCAGCAACCCTAGAACCCACTAAAATACTCACAACTCACTCAATACTTGCCAGAATGACATGAGACTAGATGCAAATGAAAGCTAGGATGATGACAATGAATTCCAAGCTGAGAAATGACCAACAAAATGCAGTATTATTTTTGTGCACACTTTCCAAGACAGCCCCAAAATGGTGCAGCCATGAAGAGGGGCGATTTTTAAATATAAAATTCTAGACACCTTTTAAAAATCTGGAAACTCCCAAGAAGGGTCGCTCCAAGCTGGAAAACACAATGGAAAACTACCCAGAATGATAATATTTTTATTTCCAAAGATATGAGCAATTCATACATTCAGCTATGCTATTCAGCAACTTCAAAAAGAGACAAAAAATGCAAAACTAGAACTCCAAAATGCAAGATACTCAACTGAAATGCAAGACAAACCTATTACAAACTATCTCTCAACTAGTTGCTATCTTTCAAGCAAGAAGAAGAGCCAAGCTAGGAGGCATTCATTCCTCGAAGCAATCCCAGCACCATTCCGGCAGCATAACAATATTCAAGTCATAAGATACTGAAATGAAGGCCCAAGGCTTCCTTATATAATTTTGAGAAGACCCTCCAGAAGCTTCTAGAAAAGAAACCCTAATTTTCAAATTTGAATTGTCTTCTTTTCCCTCCAATTTGGGCGCCCCCTTTCTCAAGGTTTAATTTTACTTTATTTTAAAATCTTCACTTCATAAAATGGGCGTCCTTTTCTCCAAGTAATATTTTGAACTTTAATATATAATAATTCACCTCAATGAGGCGTCCACCCATAAAGACCACCTTTTAAAACAACTTAAAGTTCAATCACTAGGCTAAGGGGGGGTCAACAGTAAAATATAACATTAAAATATGACTTTATTTAAATAATTTGACTTATCTCTCCAAATGCGCCCCAAAGCCAAAAATGAACAAGCCAACTGAACTGACTGAAGAAGAAAGCCAACTGCACTGGAAACTGCATGATCACTGCCAAAAATAGAATTTACTAAAAATAGTAAATTCGGAAAGTCGCTCGGATCAAACTGCATGCGACACCATTGCGAAGCTTTCTGAAAACCCAGAAAGAATCCACACTCCAAAATCCCAAACTCCGAGATGTAGCCGTCATAACTTACTAAAAATAGTAAGTTCGTGAAGGTTGCCAACAAGTAGCAAGTCATAGCAATTTCTCAAGCTCAAAACCCAAGGAATCCAATCCTAACAACCAAACTCCAACAAGCAAAACCCAATCTTCAAGAAAACCCATCAAAAAAAACCCTAATTTCAAGCATCACTGTAACCGACAAAGACACTGAATAGGGCTACCAATCACTAAAAGTGAAGTGCTAAAAACGGGACATTACAGTCCGCCCTTCCCAAAATTGCTTGTCCTCAAGCAAGGCCACCACAACTCCAGAGAATATAGAACCGATCAATACCCCAACAAGTAAGATCCCAGGGTCCCAAGTCTGTCTCAGGGAAAACCCACCATGCCAATGCTGCACCACTCTGATCTCATCAGTGAAGACATCTCGCCAATGCTGCACCAACCTCCCTTGTAACTCCAGAATGTTACCGTCCATGATACTCAAACTGAGAAATCTTAAAGGACTGAGATCAATTTCATGCAATGTCTCATGTCCAAAATGCTCTGAGTCAAAAATATCAACCATACCAATGTCTATCACAATCCTAGGCAAAAGGAAAGATAGTCTACTCAACTCAAAATCGAACTCTTCAGCATACCTCCACATGGTAACAAACGGAACCATGACTGCAAATGTGACATCTTCAAATCTTCTTGCAAAAAGGAAGGCAATCCTTTGCAAGAGCTCAACAAATTCAAACTCATGACTCCACATGAATTCCCTATGCCTCAACTGAATTATCATGGCACAACTATGAAGTCTGAAGAAGTTTTTCACAATTCCAACCCCAAGAGTCTCAAAATGTAGGATCAAAGCATGGGGTAGCTCGCTGTCATGAACCAATAATGAAAATAAACTATCAGAGTTTGCATCACAAACCTCCAAAGTGGCTGAAAAACACGCTAAAGCCATCTCCATCAGAAAACTACCACTTCTTTGATCATGAGTGAGGAACCAACTCTCCTGAATGAAAGTAACTCCATAAGTAAGGTGGCTGGTCTGCCTCCAACCAGCAAGCTCATGTCTCAAAATCTGCCCTTGTCTGAGCTGAAAGTCACTTCCAAGAACTACCGATCGTTGATCTCTCCAACCCATATTCAAAATTTCTCTCCAATCCATTTGTTGATGAACGGAACCATCAAGTAGCTGGAAAAGAAGGGAACAACATCAACAAATCTGGAAATTTGATCCTTATCCCTCCAAAAGTCTTTTCCATAAGTAATAAACTCTAACAACCCAAGTTGAGAATCCCAAGCATGGATACCCAACTGAAAGTGATTTTCAACACACTGAAAAGAAATCTCTACACATTCCCAAGTGCTAGTAAGAACCACGTGCCTTCTCACGAAACTGATGCCCCATCTAGTAAATCCTTGAAGCTTAACCATGAAAGCTTCCACATTAAGGGAGTATGAAACATAGAGTGGCTTCAAATTCAGCTCCCAAAACTGATCAATATGATTCCAAACATCATTCCACCCAAGGGATGGATTGTCAAGAGTGCAACCACCAAAGTCTAGTTCACCTTTTTCCCATTCCTCCTGAGTAGTAGGTCTGAAATCTTCACTCGTTGCTGCTGTAATGAAGTTACCAACAGCTACCAAGACTTGTCTCATCAACACCTTGATGTCATAGATGTTGAAATTACCTTGCTTCGTCACCTCCCATGTAGAACCTTCATCCTCAAACCCACTTATGCATTCATTACTAATCAGCAAACGTGGCACATCCACATGGAGTGAGATCAAAGCATCCAAGCACTGGAAACCATACTCAATCTCATTCTTTGTTTCATCTTCCATCACATAGAGAGGATTGCCATAATCTCCTTCATCACCTTCTTCAAAGAGAGGATTGTCAAAAACTCGAAAGTTATTCCTTTCATCTTGCTGCTCCAAACCAGCACATGCAACTTCTGATTTTCTTGAGATGCTTTCAAGATCAAACTCCTCTTGAAGACAATCAAGCTCTCCAATCACTTGCTTGATTTCTTCAGCTCTTTGTGCACCCTCTTGCTCCTTGAAAAGTTTGAAGTCAGCAAACTGGTCTTCAACCTCCGTTAGAGCCAGCTGAGTTTCTTTCAACATGTCCCTTGTTGATTCGAGCTCTAGAGTGAGCTCATCAACCATACTCTCCTTTTCTTGAAAAGCACAAATGTTCTTCTTTGCAACTTCAATGGCACGATCTTGGTCTTCAATCAAGTGCATGTACTCGGACTTCAAGGTCTCCAAAGAATCTCTGATAAGTTGCAAATTGGGAAGAGCAACTTCATCTTTTACTCCTCTTAGTCTCTCTTCCAGCTGAGCCTTCCAGTAGAGCTCTTCAATCAAACTGCGAGTGCGATCAAATTGGGATAGAACTCGCACTTCCTCTTCAAAGGTCTCTCTGACTTGATCTTCCCTTTCAAGAGTATGCAAAGATGGTAAACTGTTGATAGGCTGCAACTGAAAATCAGAACTTAGTTTCATGTCTTTGCTGCCCTCAAAGCTACTCCAACATTCTTGTCTTTCACCACCAACTTGTTGAGAATGCTCATTGTCATAAAGAGCATCATACTCCATGAATTCTTCAATCCATTGCTTGCAATCAGCTTCATGCATTGAAAAATCAGATTTGTGTTTAGTAACAACTTGAAACTTTCCATCTTCAAGAGCCATAAGGTCTTCTAGCTCTTCTTCTTCATTGCTGTCTCCTTGATCAAACATTATAGCAACATCCAACTTGCTCAATGGGTCATAATCATCCGCTGTTCAGAAAGCTTCCGTAGAAACATTTTCTTCTTTAGTGGCTGCAACCACTTCAAAGTGTTCATTATGGAGCTTCATTGAACACTCTTCTTCTTCAAAGACAACTTCCTTTTCAATGGCTACCTCATAGTTTGCAGTGCAATCTGATTTTTGTTCTTCATCAGGATCAAAGGGAAATTCATCCCACAAGGGTTCTCTTTCATACCTTGGTGCCAACACACCCGGATCCCAAATGCTAGTAGGTTGATTAAGACGATCAACAGGAAAAAACTTATCATGCTCCCTTTGTAGTGATGACTCTTTGAATAAGTCAAGTCCCAAATCACTCAAACTGATATCGTCAAAAACATTTTTCACCGAAGACCAAGTTTGCTGCTCAAACCCAAAGTCACCATCATAATGAAGTGAAGAATCTTCATTGCTTGCTGTTTTGAAAACTTCACCGTCATTATCTTCACCATGAGGAAGTATGTCATTGATTTCTTCATGTGGAACTTCTTGAAAAGTTGGGGCAGCAACATGAAGAGAATCCTTCTTTACCAAATCTTCAATATGACCTTGTATGGACTCTTTGGAATTATCTCTATCATCAGGACCACTAAATTTTCCTGCATCTTGTTCAGACTTCTCCAAAAGTGGCTTCAATTTCTCTTCACATTGATTAAATAATTCCTTGATCAGCATAGCAGCAATAGGAGAATCCTTTTCTTCACACTCATATGTGTCCAAGAGGAGAGATTGGACATTTGGTGGAATTTCATCTGACTCATTAATGGTGAGAATAAGGATTTTCTTCACAGCTGCAATAACATCCTCTTCTTGCTCACTCCAAGTGGATATGAAGAGGTAATGGAACAAGTGATAAATCTGATCATGCATTTCCAAGGCGAATAGCAAGTTACTTACCCAGAGATCTGAAAATGTCTTTAAGATAGCAACCTTTCTAGCAAATAGATTGCTTCCAGTTTCATCAAGATCTTGGAAACTTTCTACAATCATATTCAGAATGATTTTCATGGTTTCATCATCATAGGGTGTCATGGGAACCATCATTCTCATTAACTCCATGAAGCAAGAAGAAATCAGCAGCTTGATTTCTTCATTTGGATGTCCCAGCCAATAGGGCTGAACTAAAAGGTGAACTGCAGGTGACAATGCCAATTGCATCCATTCAGAAGGTGACTGCTCCACCTGTCTCAAACATTGTTCCAATATTTGAAGATTATTCTTTTCATCTTCCATTGACTTACATTCTTTGCCAAGTCTTTTTCCGGTCTCAAAAAGTGTTTGTTCCAGCTTAATCTCTTCTCTGTTGGCCATGTTTAACTGCCACTTCTAAACTGAGCTGAACTGTGTTCTGACCTCTGGTGTAGAAACTGATTTCTCTATCATTCCACTGTCAACTAAACCTTGTTGGGCACAGGATGGCAGGATCTTGGCTCTGATACCACTAAAATATTCCAAGCCAAATTTTTTCAATTTCCAATTACAATGAGCAATGCAACACACATCCGTTAGGGTTAGCACTTAAACCAAAACGATGCGGAATTCAACTCTAACCAAGAATGCGCCGGATGATGACGAGCATATGGTCAGAGGATCTCAAAGCAATCTGAATAAAGAATGAAATATTTCGAGCCAATTTTTTCGTTTTCAAATAACAGATTACGAAGCAGTGCACCCGTTAAGGTTAGAGAAAGAAACCAAAACGTGCAAGAAAGCAACTCTAACCAGAATGGCGCCGATGATGGCGAGCATTGGTCAGAGGATCTAAAATAACTGCTTATGCTGGAAAAGGAACTCGACGCCAAGTATGTGCTACCCAATCCAAAGCGGAGTGAGGGGCGACCATATGACGGAGTGAATACAAAACAATGCTTGAAAGATAAATGCTGAGAAATGGACTACTCAACACCCAGAATGTGCTTGCTAACCCGGAATGGGATAGTAGCGACCATAGGGCGGAGATTTAACTATTACAATAACTTTGAATGAAAATGAGAACACAACCAGATTTGAGCAATAATAAAAGACTGCCAGTACTACTGACAGATTACAAGAATAAGAGGTCTACGCCTGCCAACTTCATTGTGACATCAATGGATCAATATTACATCATAGAGAATTACTTGTATCTTAGAAATGAATACCACAATGGAGATGTTTCAAGGACCAAGATGCTGTTTCTGTTTCCTGTTACAAATCTGCTTATTGACAGAATTAATAACAGTCCATAGACATAGTCAAATGCTCATAACTCCCTAGTAAATTGCTCAATTGACAAGATTCCAGCTACACAACAATCCTAACAAGATGGCGCTCCAACTAACAACTTGAAACAGACTCGAAATGCCTTAAATGAATCATGCACAATTTTCAATGCAAGTACATGGTACGGCCTTGCTGAGCCAGTCGACTTCCTTTTAAAAATTAATGCTTTTACTAAAAAATCCACACACTTGGGAAAAGAGGCGCCTAGGTCTAACACAAAGAAATGAATGATACCCAGAACACTATTTTTTGTCTTTTTGAAGATATGAATAAAAACTCAAATCTGCTGTCTAACAATGCAATTTTCCAGAACTTGACAAAATGCAGAAACAGAAATATAAAGATTCTAAAGGCTGATTACAATGCACAATATTCAAAACTCACAAACTAGACTAAGAATCACCACTTGATGTTGTCTTGCAAACACGAAGCGATGCCGAGCTAGGAGGCCTTCATTCCTCGAAGCGATTCCAGAGCCAATCCGGCAGCATAACAGTATAGTCGTCCAAAGATGAAGAAATGATGCTCAACTCCTTCATTTTATAATTTTTCCATTTGACTTCTCGTAACCCTAAAGTCACTTTCAAGTCAAAACCCTAATCTCCTCAAGAGGGCGTACTTTCTCCTTCAATGTTTAATACATGATATTTTAATTAAATGCCAAGCTTTGAAAAGTGCGCCCAACATAAGCTTGCTTGACTTTTGACAATAATTAAAATAATCTTTTAATGAAGCGCCACCCTCAAAAAACCCCCCTTTTAAAACATCTTTAAGTCATTAATCTAGGCCCATGGTCAACGTTAAATTATAACATTTAAACGTGACCTTTTAATTAAATGACTTATCTTATCCCTCCGAAGATGCCCTGAAGCCACTACTGAATCAGACATTTGACCAAACTGAAGCAGTAAGTCAACCGAGCTGAACTCATTTGGAGAACTGCCAAAAATAGAATTTACTAAAAATAGTAAATTCCAAAAAGTGCTCTGAATGCTGAGATGAACATACCACTGCGAAGCCCTTTGAAAACCCAGAAGGAATCCGCCACTAAATCCACCATCTCTGAGCAATGATCTCCTCAAAATTAGGAAACCCTAATTTTAACTTCCGTCTAGCCTTCGGGTTCCCAAAGAAAGGCCAACGGTCATTGGAAATGTCAGGCTTGAGAAGGGACATTACAAAGAACTCTAACCAAGAATGCGCCAGAGGACGACGAGCATATGGTCAGAGGATCCCTAACATCTAATATGCAGAAAGTAGACTCAACACCCAGAATGTGCTTTCAAAGCCGGAGTGGGAATGGAGCTACTATAGGGCGGAGATGTAAGATGTTACAATGCAATTTAGAGTAATTAGGCGGCAAGCCAGCCTCTTCCACTTATCCAGTGGGAAATACAGTAGAGTAAAGAACAAAAGAGAGAATGCTGACAGTACTACTGTTCAGCTTACAAAATATCAGAAGATGCCTGCAATGAACAAGATTAGAAGCTCTCCACTGCTGCAATAATAGATATGATCATTCCAAGATTAATTATGACCTTCCAGACACAAACTCTTCACCAAAATGCAAATTACTCAAGACTGATATAACAGACCAGCAACTTGAAATGCTAAACCAGCAACACAGAACCTCACTGTGTATCACAACTCACTCCAATACTTGGGCTTAATGATATGAGACTAGATGCAAATGTGAGCTAGGGATGATGAAAAATGAATTCCAAGCTGAGAAATGACCAACAAAATGCAGTATTATTTTTTGTGCACACTTTCCAAGACAGCCCCAAAATGGTGCAGCCATGAAGAGGGGCGATTTTTAAATATAAAATTCTAGACACCTTTTAAAAATCTGGAAACTCCCAAGAAGGGTCGCTCCAAGCTGGAAAACACAATGGAAAACTACCCAGAATGATAATATTTTTATTTCCAAAGATATGAACAATTCGTACATTCAGCTATGCTATTCAACAACTTCAAAAAGAGACAGAAAATGCAAAACTAGAACTCCAAAATGCAAGATACTCAACTGAAATGCAAGACAAACCTATTACAAACTATCTCTCAACTAGTTGCTATCTTTCAAGCAAGAAGAAGAGCCAAGCTAGGAGGCATTCATTCCTCGAAGCAATCCCAGCACCATTCCGGCAGCATAACAATATTCAAGTCATAAGATACTGAAATGAAGGCCCAAGGCTTCCTTATATAATTTTGAGAAGACCCTCCAGAAGCTTCTAGAAAAGAAACCCTAATTTTCAAATTTGAATTGTCTTCTTTTCCCTCCAATTTGGGCGCCCCCTTTCTCAAGGTTTAATTTTACTTTATTTTAAAATCTTCACTCCATAAAATGGGCGTCCTTTTCTCCAAGTAATATTTTAAACTTTAATATATAATAATTCACCTCAATGAGGCGTCCACCCATAAAGACCACCTTTTAAAACAACTTAAAGTTCAATCACTAGGCTAAGGGGGGGTCAACAGTAAAATATAACATTAAAATATGACTTTATTAAAATAATTTGAACTTATCTCTCCAAATGTGCCCCTGAGCCGAAAATGAACAAGCCAACTGAACTGACTAAAGAAGAAAGCCAATTGCACTGAAACGGCATGATTATTGCTAAAAATAGAATTTACTAAAAATAGTAAATTCGAAAGTCAGCTGATCAAATTTGCATGCATAATTCACTAGCTTTTTGAAAACCCGTAAAGAATCCAGACTGCAAAATCCTAAACTTCGATAGCCATAAACTTACTAAAATAGTAGTTCTAGCTGTCTACGCAATTGCAAGTCATACCTATAAGCTTCCCTCAAAACCCGTATGAACTTAATCCAAACAACCAAACTCCAACAACAAGCAAAACCTCCTAATCTTCAAGAAACCCATCAAACACTGAAACCCTAATTTACCATCGGGACTAGCCGACAAGACACTCTGAATAGCTACCAATCACTCCAAAAGTGAAGTGCTAAAAATGTGGACATATTTCAATACTATCATGGAAGGCTAAATAGTAAATATTTGTTCATGACATTATAAGGTATATTTGTGTAGCCAATTTCAATACTATTTGCATGAAGGGTTAAAAATATTTGCATTTATAAATTAGTAGGGACATTACACATTACTGCAAGTACTAGTCTTATTAGATACAGGAATAAACAAAAACTAAATCATAACTTCCCTTTAGTAATGCCAAGTTGCATCACTTCTCAAAGAGTAAACAATTATATCTTGATCTCATAAATGGAGGAGATTATAGCTATTTCCAAATATTTTTTAACAAACGAACACTAGCACACAAACTATTGTCTATTTAACTTTTTTTTTTAGATTAATTAGTGAGGGTTTGATTTTAGGTCACACACCACGTACAATTGTTCACTAGGGACCAAAATGTCCAACCACCAGACATGCAATTCAGAAACTACTATAGACCAATCAATTGTGGGGATACTGCTACAATTGTGAGAATGCCGCTACAACATGCAGTCTGGTCTGAGGTTTCATTGTAGGGATTTGAACCTGGATCACAATTGTAAGAAAACAAGGGCTTAACTGTTTGAGCACCGCCCCTTTGACATTGTCCATCTACTTTTTATCCTCTATTTTGAATTAAAATTCATTGTTAGAAAAAAGGTAGAAAGCACTTCTAAAACAAAAATTACTTTCTACAGAAAAGTAGTTGTTTGATTTTCTTGGTTTTTAGAAAGATAAAAATGAATTGATTCAAGTAAAACACTCGCATAGAGACAATCCCCCCCACCTTTTTTTTGTTTATTTCTAAGGTACCTTGGTTCAAAAAACCTTAGTCCTGGAAAAGTTGTAAACTGAAATGCCAACCCACCTTTGCTGTCAGAGACGGGTCCTTTAAACCATGCAAGAATTTAGCATCTTTTTATCTATCCTAACAACAGCAGAAAGACAACTTTATTAAAATAACTGCAATTACTAGACCGATTATAGTTTTACCTGTGCATCAATTAATTATTATGTAAAAGCCCTCTTGATCGTAGACAGTCTTTGCTTATTTCCTGTTAATGTGTTGTGGGATGATGTTTATGCAATGGGATTTCAATCTCTGACAACTAATGTCAGTTGCCCGCAATTGTCACTGAGTTCATGTCTTACTACTGTCTACAATAAGTTTTGTGATATAAAACATGATTAAATTTTTATCAATGTTCAACCTTGAGTCCAGGAAGAGCTATTCAATGGAACTGCAATGCAAAATACAGCAGAATTTAACCATATACAATTGTTTGTATAAATTTAGCTATATATAGATTTGTTTATGGCATATCCCCACATCAACATGGCTGGATTGAATTGCACTTGTTGTACTTTAGTCCCTTGGATGGTGATGACCTTGTCATCACTCAATTATTTCTTGGGTACCGTCTGAGTTAAATCCAGCCCCAAACCAGCATGACTAATGGGTAATTCACAGGATGCGGGTTTATAAGATATTTGGAGAACTCCCCATACTGTCAGCATTAGGAGGATCCGATTTGTGGGATCAGTGTTTCTCCAAGTTTCAGGAATGGCAAAAATTTTCCTGGATTTTGGGGATGGTGGGGGTACAGCTATTAATATGATACATTTAATTATTTTTTTGTTTTATAACTGTTTTTAATTTTTATGGCAGTTTTAAAATATTTTAATGATTTTTTTAATATATTAAAACTAATAATTTAATATTAATCTTTTGTTACTTCTTCTTTTTCTTTTTTAAATGCATGTTGCTGGGTACAGCACCTTAGCATCTCTGAGATGGTTGGGGGATGTTCATAAACCCCCTCGTTGTCCTAAGAATTCCAGAGTGTCTCCAAAAGTACCCCTAAAACAGGTGGTGTTACCTTTAGGGGACATCCCCTCACAAAAAAGCAGGACAGGGTTGAGAGAGGTGGGGGATTTTTTCTCCAAACATCTAGGATGTGGTCCAGGTCCCTAGGAATGCATCCTTGTGGACCACAGGTGGGATCATGTCATATGGGATAATCTCACGACCCACATTAGAAGGGTATACATAGTAAATGTGAGTTACATCTGAGGTTTCAATTCATGAACTAGAATCAGAAAAACTCTATGTTGTGTAACTGAACAGTTCGTATTTGAAGAGTTGGAATCACCTAGTGTTTATTTCCATCAGCACACCAACTGATTCAATGTTCCATATTAATCTCAGAATTTAATTCACTTTCATCTATATTGTTCAACACAACTATTTTGATTTTTTCTTTTACTATGTTCTATCCGAGCAATGCAGTTATACTAAAAGGTTTTATGTTGGAAAAAAGATGTTATCTCAAGAAGAGTTATATCATTTAGAACGAACTTTGTTTGTGTTTTAATGATTTAATCTTTAAGGGCAAAGGAGGTCAACTACTGAAATGTTTTTTATAGCATTGCAGGTATTGCCAGGAAGCAAAAGGCTTGTTCCAAGAACTTGGTGTGAAGCCTTTTGTTGTAGAACTTGATGAGTTAGGTGAGTGTGAAAGCTATGTTGATTACATGGAATTTTCTTTGTTTTAATTGCTGTAGGATTATAAATAATGTTACTTAAAAGTTGGTGCTGCAAATACCTTAAGGTAGGCTGCTTCACTATTAGTTATTGGTAATTTGTGTGGGTTATTAGGTATTTTGATGCTCACTTAATTTTTCTTATTTTTAATGTGTTCTGTGTTTATCTTAGTTAGTAAGTTGTACTCTTTTTTAAAGCTAGTGTAGGTCAATTGAAAACTGATTTATCCTACATGCAAAAGACAAAAGAGCTAAAACGGAAACATTAGCTTTTAGGTGTTAGAACAGGTCATGGAAATTGGGTGGAATGATTATTTTGTACAAGTCTAACGAAGTGCTGTGACCATACTGCTCTTGAATACTTTTTAGATTGAGCTGATTCCCACATCTTCTTCTGAATGTCAAACCTATCACACAACTTAATTGAATTGTCAATTAATTTCAGCCCCCCTTAGCAACAATTTTTCACTCAAAGACCCTATCACCCTATTATATGATGCAGTCTTATTGAGCTGTGGTTACATGGAATCTTTCACACCTGGTAGGGCTGAAAAATTGCTTGGGATCAGATTGACCAAGTGCTATATGTAATTTGTCAACTGTTTGATCTGTTCTTTCGACTAAGCTTTGCCCTTTCCATTCAGTTTATTCCTTACACAAAGGGGTATCTATAACCATGTATTCTGCTGGTTGCACATCTTGAAAACTCTCATCTGGTGGAGTTTTGACTGTTTGGGAAAAAATATTGCCCTTATCTAACATGGTTTGGCTCTTTGCCCTCTTTGTTGGAGAATCCTTAAAGAGGAATGAAATTGCTTTGATGTTTAGTAGTGCCGTTTCCACCATTTTCCTCATTCCCTCTATTATTTCAACTGACCACTCTAGAGCCTGTTGTTGGTTCTCTTTCAAATTTTCCCTTTTGTGGATCTTGAAAATGCTGCCCTATAAGACAAATAATTGTTTAGCTGAATGTGGAGGAGAAGGTACCTACAAAAGTAGAATAGTGCGGGGAGTGGGGATATGAATAGTGAATTGAGAGGTGGGTGGATATGTTGGAAGTAGAGGTGAAGGTGGATGGGGAGAGGGCAAAGGAGAGGGTGAAACCCCAGATGAAGGAATAAGAGGAGAGGTACAGTTTGAAGCTGGCGACAAAGAGTTAATCTTTCTTGTTGATGTAGTAGCAATAAATTCTGATCAACTCCTTTTATGTAGTGTTTTTGGAGCATTTTGTGTAGGGGTAACAAGCCTCATCTGTGGAGGAGATTTTACCCTTTGCAATGATCTTGGTTCTTCTCTTGGGCTGTGCATCACTCTGTGCTTCTATAATAACCCTGCTAGCATGACTTTTTTCTGATTCCATTGAAAGAATATTGTGGAGTTGAAGATGGAGGCATATCATACACCTTTTTTGCTGCTTTTTGTTGATGTGGCTGAATCTTTGGGTTTTTTGGAACCCTAGAAAGATGCACCTATAATCTTCTTTTCCTTGAGCTTTGCTATTTTCATCTCTGTATCCACTTAGAAGTTATTTAAAGTGCTTTCTCACTTCTTTGCTTTAAGAAACTAATTGATGAATCAGCTCAATTTATTATTGAGAATGGAGCTTTGGCTAACCCTTTCTGATATTAAGCAGCTGATCTCACCTCTTCATTGTCCTCTACAATTTCAAGGCAATTAAATAACATATATGCTCTAATTTGAGTTAACAGTAAGGTGGCAATAATCTGTTTCTCTGACTTGCGATTCATCAGCACAATTTGCCCAAAAATATTATACTTGAGGTACATGGGTACACTTATTCAATGAAACCCCTTGGGTCAAAAGATGACCTGGCTTCAAACAGCCTTAAGGTTATAAATAGCAATCTCTCTATCAACACCTTTAGCAGCATCACTTGTATTATAGGAGTAATGACCAACAGTAATAGGCCACTATACACCCCCTTTGCGTGTGGAATGAACCATTGCCAATTTTTTGCTCAATTCTAGTAAAATAATCTTGACGTTAGACTACTTGGGCAGCATAATAGGCCTCTTGCTGTGTAATAACCACCCTAGAGTATTTTTGAAATTTTTGGTCAATAAAAAACAATAACATAAACTTGCAAAAAGAGGAATTCTTCTGTCATAAAGTCTGATACAAGAAATCAGCTTACATACATCTGCTGTTACAAAGTTTTGATGGATATTCATTCACCAAATAATGCCAGTACATGAAATAGACATACATATGAAACTCCCACATGAAATACCTTGAAAATAGAGGTGAAGATGAGTGTTACTGTTCTGATAAGTCATGTAGATGTTGTTGCAGGCTTGTTGCTCATAGTTTGTAGGTCACAGCAGCCATGAAAACTCATCAACAATACTGCCCAGCCAACAAAGAACACCTCCCAACAATAGCAATCAGTGATATATACATCTAGCACTGCAAAACAGCCCTCGTATGCAAGGACATAAAAAGTTTCAGGTCTGCTAATCAATTTTCAATCAAACCCAGCATTGGATTGGTGCTAAAAATTGGGGCGGCCAGCACTAAATCTCCAACGTCCCCTCCTAACCTTGTTTATCTAGCTAACAATTGCCTAAAAGTGGTAGCAATGCACTAGGCACCACCAAAGAGCATTTCAACCTAGAGGACTCACGCCAAAACCCTAGGTGCACTAAGTAATGGTACAGCCTCCTCTAGAAAATCTTGTAACTTGCAATAGTCTCAAAAAAATCTCCCAACAATAGCAATCAGTGATATATACATCTAGCACTGTAAAACAGCCCTAGTATGCAAGGAGATAATGAGTTTCAGGTCTGCTAATTAATTTTCAATCAAACCCTCATTGGATTGGTGCTAAGAATTGGGGCGGCCAGCACTATATCTCCAACTTCACCCTAACCTTGTTTATCTAGCCAACAATTGTCTTAAAGTGGTAGCAATGCACTAGGCGCCACCATATAGCATTTCAACCTAGAGGACTCACGCCAAAACCCCTGGTGCACTAAGTAATGGTACAGCCTCCTCTAGAAAATCTTGCAACCTGCAATAGTCTCAAAAAAACCCCTTCAAAGGAGTCACCCAACATCCATTATCACAATGAGATCAGCCTTGAATGATTTTTGACCTTGAAACCCAACTTCCCAAGCACATATGAGTGGTACGGCCAGCTAGGGCACACATCAAACCTTCATCTGTATAGCTAGAAATAAGCCAAACTGTCATGCCTCTGCCATGACCAACACTAAAATATTAAAAATATAAATATAAATATAAATATTAACAATTTAAATATTATTATAATCATCATAATATAATACTATAAATATTAAAATATATATAAAACGAATATAAAAATATATTTACAATAAATTCAATTTATAAATATAATAGTAAAATAGGAAATATATAATATATAATATATTAATATAAAATATAAAATAATATTTATTGAAAGAGAATACCATTATTAAAATAATGATTAACTGCAGCCAGCGATTCATTTAAACAGCAGCAGTTCATTTAGTAAACAGCAAAGACTAAGGGAAAGGCAGCGATTACCACTAAAAGGCAGCAACTGCATTATGAGAGGCTGCGATCCATATTAAGGAAATAATATCTCCAGACAGCGATTAGTTGTAGAGGGATGTGTCCCTACCAAGGGAAGGAATGATGAACAGCTATGTCTCTTCCCTCCCCAACGTGGAGGATATAAATGGAAGAACTCCTCAAAGGGAGGAGCATCATGGAGGAAAAATAAATAGAAATCTGGATAATGCAGCAGATTGAAAAAAATGAACAAATATATTGGATTAAATGTTATCGGCAAGAATATATTTGGGGAAGTATATATATATATATATATATTGCTTTGAATAAGAATCAATTACCCATCTTTATATTAAATTATCCTAATTATTTATAAGGTTCAATAACTGCTGCAATATCTTCTGGATATTAAAAACAGATCAAACAACAAGGAAATAGGAGGAGATCAGAAATAAATCTCTGCACTCAGCAGACAAGGGCATTAATATACTTGCATCTGTGAATATCACAATCATATGTCTTAATAGATATTGTGGTATGCTCTATCATGATTACTATATATTTATTGTTGTATTATCTCTATGAATCTGGATATATTTAGTATTTGCAATTCTCATTAAGCAACCATGAAGAGGAATGGGGGAAATACCAGTAGGGTGAGTAGATACTAGATTTCTTTCTAAGTACGCCACTCCAAGCTGGCCACTTGGAGCCAAGGGGGTGAGTGACTGTCCTTGGGCTTAGAAAGGGGAATCTACGGGCCTCCTATTGTAGCTTCTCCCAATCTTTACATGGATTGTTTGTTGATCGTAAGAGGGATGGACAAGGTAGCATGGATAGGGAAAGCAAATACAAGTGTATCCACTAAGTAGGCCACTCCATGTTGGATGACTGTGTATCCGCCACTTGGGGCCAAGAGGGATGGTATATCTGCTCTTGGGCTTAGTGTGGATAGCTTTGGGCAGACTTATCATGTTTCTCATCCAAGTCCCATTATGATCAAATTTTAATGCATTTGTGATGAGCCAAATTGGACTTGACTCAAAAACCCCCAAATTTAATTCTTGAAATTCTCTTTTGAAACCAACACGAGCCTCTACTGCAATGATTTCACGGTGCTTGTAGGTCTGATTAGGGTGTTGGTGTTTGTCTTTCTTGTGTTACTTGTGTTTGATGATTAATGCCAATGATATACATAGATTTAACAAGCATGTGCATGTAATGGGAACACAAGATATACTAAACTAATATGACAACTCAAATAATGACTTGATTTAATTGCCAAGACACTTTCTTCATACATAATAGATTGCATCCAAAATATAACTTTCATTAGGTTTCAACGGATACATCAAATAACATAGATTTTAACTTACAGCCAAAATCACTGTGAATAGTGATTTGCTACAGTACCCGCGCCCATTAAAATGCTCAAACAAAATTACATACGCATTTCTCCTTCCGAAATCTTGTTGGAAAAGCTTCTAATGATGAGGGCGCCCACTTTAGAAGAGAAAACAGCCACTAAGAGAAGGCGTTTTAATTACTTGATGAAGATGAAACCCTCCAAAGGTGCGGCTGGCTGTAGGTGATCAAATCAGCTCTCAAAAACTTCATAAAATGCAAACAACACCTTCAGGATGGCGTATGGAGTCTCTACAATCAAATACCCTTCCAATAGATGACTTCAACAACTTATAACCAGTAGATTCGAGCTCCAAATGCAGCAACAAGAAAATAACCAGCAACTTTAGGGTGGTCTTTCACACCTTCAAGATGCCAAAATTCTAACTACAAGCCCAAACTAGGCTTACCCACTGCTGAAATTGAGAAACCCTAGTTTCTCTCTTCCACAATCTCCAACTCGCAAGTTTCATTCAACAAAATATCATCATGCATAATGAAGTTCGAACTTTCTCTTCTCCTTTATAATTTTACATTGAAACATTATTCATTAAAAAAAACACTATTCACTTAAGTTATTTCTTTTTTCACTTTATCAGTGAATAGTAACTGCAAAATATAAAGTGACCCCTTTAACAAATAGATACATGGTCCCCAAGCCTGAGTAAGTGAAATAAATGGTGATGATCAATATCTTAAGCTCCAATTACGCGCCAAACGCGCAAATTCACTACGTCACCACACTCCGAATACCAATACTGCCTTTAACCGACCAAGTGCCCATTCAAGTGACCCTCTATCCAAAACCACTAGCCTACGAGGATCGACATAATAGGCTAATCCAATGACTCTGATGCTTTCCTTGAAATAATGGGGACATTACGGCATTATTGATATTGTGTAGTTTATATAGCTTTGAAATAATTATGTATTTTTACATGGTTTAAATAGATAAGACATTTATTATATATGTTTTAACTTTTGATCATATGAATTATATTTCCAATATTATCCAACATGATTGCAAGACCTAAACCAAGATCTATCTTGCTTTAATTGTTAAGTTATAACCCTAACTACATTAAACTGGTGATTCTAGGGCAAGATTTAGGGCAATCCCAAAAGGGGACATTACACAAATTGAAAATGCTTCAAACACATAAATTTTTGAAAATCAACACTAAATCACTCCCAAAAATTTGCAAGTCACAACACTTCAAAAGTTTTCATATCTAAAACCCCAATCTGCAAACTCTATGAAGGACAATGGTGATTCCCAAGTAGAACCACTCCAAACCAGCTAGGGATTATCTTCCAAATTCTAAACCAATGATCCAATGAGAATTTTCATCCTCAAAAGAATCAAGGAAAAACACATGAGTTCAATTTCGTAGCATTTCACTACATGTACTCTTCAACATGAACAAATGAGCCCCAACACCTCCTATTATAGCTTTTTGGAGGAAATTTGCAATTTAAAATTATAATAATTTCTTTTCCCCCAAAAATGACCTTTTTGAAATAATAATAATATTTCATGTGCAAAGGCCCTCTTAATTAGGCATCTAACTTTTAAAACAATTCATTACCTTTCCAACGAGTTATTACACTAAGTAGTCCTTTTTTATAATTTCTTAACATTAGACCACATTAGTGAAATATTAATTAATTATTCAATAACTCACCCAAGTTGTGGAAAACACTGAAACTAAGTTGGAATCAAATTCTGATCACATTGAGATGATATTGAAGATGTAGGATGATGATAGGAGCCAATTGGATGACATTAAAAATAGACGTGCTCTCCAAGAAGTTTGGAGAACATCCTAGGAGTTCGAAAACACATTTGAAAGTGTCATAGCAATCCAACTGACAACTGGGCTCATTGCTTAAAATAGAAATCTTGATTTATTGAACCTCAACCTCCAAGAACTTAGGAGTCCCCCCTTCTCTTACCAATTAACCTACGGGACTCAAGAACTTAGCTAAAAGCTCACAAATCAATTCGGCTCAAATTGGGCACATTACATGTTATATCTTTCAACCTTGATGTAAGTAAATGTTGGAAATTGTATGAACCATTCCTTATGAAAGCCACTCTACATGTGGCTTGCCCATGCATATGATCAAGTTTTCATTGACTGTATGGTTTTACCATTCTGTAATGAATAAGAGAGTTAGTGTATTGTAGATAAGGAAAATAATTATACATAAGATTAGTGGGCCCATATTCATTAGCTTTGTTTAGGGCTAGGACTATTCTCACACTTGCTAAGTTGTATACCAGATATGAAATCATATAGAACTTCCTTGTGTTAGTAACAATACACAATTGCTGATGCATGCTTTCATTGATGAGGAAAACCCAATTAATCTTATAGATTGCTCTACTAACCATGTTCATTACATAGAAATGGATGCAATGTTCTTGCCTCTAACCTTCTTGTTATCTTGTTTAACAATATGATTATGTTGGCAAGGACGTGGTAACATCTCTTCTAAGAGGTTTTGCTCATCTTGCCAACCAATGTTATGTCCCTAACCCTATAGTGTGTATTATGTTATGATTAGTTGGCTTGTGGTTACCTTAACTCTTAGATAAGTTACATAATCATTGTTGTGATCATATATATGTATTTAGGCCATCCTAAGAGTTAAACCTAAGTATCTAAGGCGGCCTAGGTGTATCCAAGGCATAAGTATGGTATATATAGGAGGTATAGGTTTGTTATTATCATCATGTTGAGTATTGAGTTTTTATTGAAAAATATTGGAGGTATCTCCCTCAAAGTGGATTAGGAGGTTGCCCCCTCGAAGTGGCATATTATTAAGTATTTGCAACATATTTACTATTATAATTTTCTTTGTGCAAGTTATCTTATTACAAGTGGTATCAGAGCATAATCTTGGCATTGTGAAGGCATGGCATTTTCTCAATTTTGGAGGTCATTTTGTGAAACATATATCTCTTAGATTTTGGCAAATTTTGGTTTGATTTTTAAAGGGTTTTTGGAGAACCTATTGAAGCATCTACAACCCATATTTTAGAGACATTGGAGCAGTATTAAGGGATTTATTGCCAAATTAGGGTTTACGGCAAGTTTTTTTTGGGAACACTATATTTCTTAGACTTGGGTGAAATTATTCCTGATTTTTAAAGGGATTTTCTTGGACTTCATAGAGTCAACTACATTTTAAATATTAGAGGAATTAAAGGAGAATTAAGTGACTTATTGTAAAATTAGGTTTTCCAACAAATTAGCTATCAAGGCTGCAAAAGACCTAATTTTGGGAGATTTTTTTTGGAAATTCTAACCTAAGCTCTAATTGAGTTATATTAAAATTTTAAAGTATTTTTGAGTTTTTGTGTGAGTTTATTGCAAAGGTGGTGTTTTAGAACTTCTTCACAATAAAAAGTAGCCATAAAAAAAGAACAAAAAAGAAAAAGAACAAGAACAAAGAAGTAGAAGTAAAAGAACAAAAGAGAAAGGAAAATAAAAAAGAAAAAGAACAAGACAAAGAAGTAGGCGATTTCAAAGATCGATCCGGCTCGAAATCCATTCCGAAGATCGAATCATCGAGCGCGTCCGTCGATCAAATCCATTTCGATCCGACAAATCCGGCTCGAAAATCACTCGAAATCCAGCGCCGGATCTGTCAGGACTTGTAGAATGTTACTTTAACCCTATAGTGTGTATTATGTATGAGTCTTTGGCTTGTGACTACCTTAACTCTTAGATAGGATTACACAATCATTTTTATACAAGGTTACCCCAAGTTTCCGGGACGGGGACGGCGGGGGACGGCGGGACGAGTCCCCAAGTTTCCGATTTTTGAGGCCAAAATTAGGGACGGCAGGGGACGGCTATATAAAAATATAGGGAAAATTTTAAAAATATAGGGAAATTTTAAATATTTAATAGATAACATGAATAAGGCATGCATGATACACATTATAGAACATTAACATATAACATTTGTGTTCAACATTATGCCAATACTCAAAGTCAATAGTCAATACGCATTCAAAATTAACATACAGTTACACAAATCATAAAACAACCTCCAAGTTATAATTTATAAACTTATATCAAAATGCCAAAAGGCTACATTGCTGCCATATAGTTTTAAAGTTTGTTATGAAAATCAAAATACAATATCGTATGTCTAATGTATGGAACAAGATAATCCTTGATTATGGCATTGGCCAAATGGGGAAATATTCGAGCGAGATTTTTGAATTTTACAATTATCGGTTACAACTGGTAGGTGCACCGTTAAAGGTTAGATTGAGAAAACAAAAGCGTGCAAAGAAAGCCAACTCTAACGAATGGCACCGATGAGTGGTGAGCATTGGTCGAGGGATCTAAAATAAGCTGCTTATCTTGTAGCTCTAACCCGATTATGAAGTAGTGGCGAGCATTGGTCAGAGGGTCTTCTATTCTAAATGCAGAAAGAACTCAACGTCAAGTATGTGCTACCCAATCCAATGCGGAGTGAGGGGCGACCATATGACGGAGTGATTACAGAAAGCAAAGCTTGAATTGAAATGCTGAAAGCTGAAAACTACTCAACACCCAAAATGTGCTTGCTCACCCAGAATGGGAAGTAGCTACCATAGGGCGGAGATAGATCTATTACAACAACTTTAATGAAAATAAGCGTTACAAATCAGAATATTAAGCAAGATTAAGAACTGCTGCCAGTACTACTGTCAGCTTACAATATGATAGAAAATTCGCCTGCCAAGAGCATAGAGTTAGAACAATTCAACGAGCATGTAGATATAGAATTCTCCTTGCTTAATGGAAATACCAAACTGATTTCTTCTCTCAAAAACCAGATTTAAAATTCTGATCAAATCAGATCTGCACCTTTAAATGCAAAACCAGCAACCCTAAAATCCACTAAAATGCTCACAACTCACTCAATACTTGTCAGAATGACATGAGACTTGATGCAAACGAATGCTAGGATGATGACAATGAAGACTAGACAAAGAAACAGCTGACAAATTGAAGTATTCTTTTTTTCTAAACACTTGCCAGGCGGAACATAATGGTACAACCTCTAGAAATGTTCTACCAACAAGATAAAATCAGATTCTTCGTTATAAATCACCAAAATTTGCACAAATGGGCGCCTAGGGCATAGAAATGGTTCTAGCCAATACCCAGAACGAATATATTTTTATTTTTTGACTTATGAGCAAATACAACATGCAGCTATACTAAATCAGCAACTCCAGAACTTCATTAACATGCTAGAAATTGAACTACAAATGCAAAACTTACTACAAAACACTCAACTAAGCAAACCTCTCCACTAGGTGCTGTCTCTCAAGCACGAAGTCGAGCCCAGACTAGGAGGCATTCATTCCTCGAAGCAATTCCGCAACCATTTCGGCAGCATAACATTAGCATAGACCAAAGATGATGAAATGATGCTCAACTCCTTCCTTATATAATTTTCCATTTGACTTCTCGTAACCCTAAAGTCACTTTCAAGTCAAAAACCCTAATCTCCTCAAAAGGGCGTACTTTCTCCTTCAAGGTTTAATAAATGATATTTTAATTAAATGCCATGCTTTGAAAAGTGCGCCCAACATAAGCTTGCTTGACTTTGACAATAATTAAAATAATCTTTTAATGAGGCGCCACCCTCAAAACCCCTTTTTAAAAACATCTTTAAGTCATTAATCTAGGCCCATGGTCAACGTTAAATTATAATATTTAAACGTGACTTTTTAATTAAATGACTTAACTTATCCCTCCGAAGATGCCCTGAAGCCAATACTGAACCAGACATCTGACCAAACTGAAGCAGGAAGTCAACGAGCTGAACTCATCTGGAAAGCTGCCAAAAATAGAATTTACTAAAAATAGTAAATTCCAAAAAGTGCTTTGAAAGCTGAGATGAACATACCACTGCGAAGCCCTCTGAAAACCCAGAAGGAATCCGCCATTGAATCCACCATCTCTGAGCAATGACCTCCTCAAAAATAGGAAACCCTAATTTATCTTCCGACTAGCCTTCAGGTTTCCAGAAAAAAGGCCAACGGTCACAAGAACAAATCAGGTTTGAGAAGGGGACATTACAATCCGCCCTCCCCAAAATTGCTTGTCCTCAAGCAATACCACCACAGCTCCAGTAGTTTGAAGACTAAACCATATGCAACAAGTATGATCCCTGGTTCCCAAATGCGTCTCAGGAAAAACCCACCATGCTTCCGCTGCGCCACTCTGATCACATCAATGAAAATATCATGCCAACGCTGCACTGACTCCCCTTGTAACTCCAAAGTGTTACCATCTATGATTCTCAAACTGAAAGATCTTAAAGAAAGGAAATCAAAATCATGCAACATCTCATGTCCACGATCCCCCGAATTAACAGTATCAACCATACTACTGTCAATCACCATTCTAAGCAATAGGAGAGATAAACTATTCAAATCAAAATCGAACTCCTCCGCATACCTCCACATGGTAACAAACGGGACCATGGCTGCAAGTGTGACCCCTACAAATCTTCTTACAAGGAAGGAAGCATTCCGTTGCAAGAGCCCAACAAACTCATACTCATGTCTCCGCATAAAGCTACCATGCCTCTCCTGAATTATACTGGCACAACCATGAAGACTACAGAAAACAATCATAGTTCCAACCCCATGAGTCTCCAAATGGTAAACCCAAGCATGTGAGCTACTGCTGTCATGAATCAATACTGAGAGTAAACTGTCAAAGTTTACATCATCAACCATCATAAGATGAATTTGGAGAGTAGGACAAGTGTGAAGGAACAAATAATTGCTGCTGATCAAGACTAGGATCAACGTAATGCAATCAGATTCTTGAGTCCTACCCAAAGGAAAACAACAACACCACTCAAGATCCCATACGTGAGCATGTGAGATGACCATCGAGCTGCAAGGTGACACCTCCAAGGTGGCTGGAAAACACTCTCGATCCATCTCCATGAGAAAACTACCACCCCTTTGATCAGGAGTGATGAACCAACTCTCCTGAATGCAAGAAACGCAACATGTAAGGTGGCTGGTCTGCCTCAAACCAGCAAGCTCGAGTCTCAAACTCTGTCCTGGTCTTAGCCGGAAATCACATTCAAGAGCAACCAATCGCTCATTTCTCCAGCCCATGCTCAAAATCTCTCTCCAATCCATTTGTTGATGAACAAATGGAACCACCAAGAAGCTGCTAAAGGAAAGAACGACACCAAAAGGTCTGAAAATTTGATTCTTGTTCCTCCATAATTTCTTCTTTCCACAAACTGTATGCTCCATCAACCCATGTTGAGAGTCCCAAGCTTGGATACCCAACTGAAAATAATTTCCAACACTCCGGCAAGAAAACATAGCACATCTCTGAGTGCTGGTCAAAATCAAGTGCACACTTGTAAAATCTGCATTCCCTCTGATGAACCTTTGAAGCCTATCCATGAAAGCTTCCGGAACACTGGAGTATGAAACATATGATGACTTCAAATTCAACTCCCAGAACAGGCTAGCATCACTCAACCCAAGGAATGGATTGACAAGAGTGCAATCACCATATTTTGGTCCCTTTTCCAAAGTGAAGACTGTATCCTCAATTCCTCTTAAGCATTCTTTACTACTCAACATACGTGGCACATCTTCATGGAGTGACATCAAAGCATCCAAGCACCGAAAACCAGAATCAGTTTCATTCTCCATTTCATCCTCTACTTCATAGAGAGGATTTTCATAACTTTTCTCATCACCTTCTTGAAAAAGAGGATTGTCATAAACTTGAAAGTCATTCCTTTCATCTTGCTGCTCCAAATCTGCACATACAACCTTTGATTTTCTTGTGGGACCTTCAAGATTAAACTCCTCTCGAAGACTATCAATCTCATCAATTACTTGATTGATTTCTCCAGCTCTTCGTGCATCCTCTTGCTCCTTGAAAAGTTTGAAATCTGCAAACTGGTCTTCAACCTTTCTTAGAGCCAACTGAGTTTCTTTCAACTTGTCCTCTGTTGATTTAAGCTCCAAGGTGAGCTCATCAACCATACTCTCCCTTTCTTCGAAAACAATGAAGGCCTTCTTTGCAGATTCAACGGCATGATCCTGATCTTCAATCAAGTGTATGTATGCTGATTTCAATGTCTCCAAAGAGCCTCTGATAAGTTGCAAGTTAGGAAGAGCAACTTCATCCTTAACTCCACTTCGTCTCTCTTCAAACTGAGCCTTCCAATAGAGATCATCAACCAAATTGTGTGTGCGATCAAATAGGGATAGCGCTTGCACTTCTTTTTCAAAAGATGCCTTGCATTGATCTTTCCACTCATGCACATGCAAAGATGGTGAACTGCTGATAGGCTGCAACTGAAAATCAGAACTTTGTTTTTCATCTTTGCTACCCACATAGCTGCTCCAAGACTCCTTTCCTTCACCACCTACTAGCTGAAATTGCTCAATATCACAAAGAGAATTAGACTCCACAAATTCTTCAATCCAATGCTTACAATCAGCTTCAAGCATTGATAAATTGGATTTGTGTTTAGGAACTCCATCAAACTTTCCATCGTCAAGAGTCATATGATCTTCAAGATCCACTTCCACTTCACTGTCTTCATGATCAAAGTTTATGGCAGCCCCCTCATAGCTTGCAAAGCAATCAGAATTTTGAACTTCATCAGGATCAAAGGGAAACTCATCCCACACAATTTCTTTGTCATCACTAAATGCCTTCACTCCTGGATCCCAAGTGCTAGAGGATTGATTGTTTTGATCAAAAGGAAAGTGCTCTTTGTGCTTCTCTTGGAGGGTTGACTCTTTGAATAGGTCACCACCCAACTCACTTAAACTGATATCTTCATACATACCTCCCTTCAATGGCTTGGTTTGAAGATCAAACCCAAAACCACCCTTGACACTGTCACTAAAATGAAGTAAAGAATCTTTAGTGCTAGCTGTTTGGGAAACCTTATCATCTATATCTTCAATGAACCCATCATCTATAGGTATTTTTCTGATCTCATCATGAATAGTCATATGTATGCCAAAAAGGTCTTCTTGATCACTTGCCATAACTTCATCTTGTGAAAACTCTTGAGGAGTTTGAACAGCAACAAGAGGAAAACTATCTATCACTAAATCTTCAACAAGAGGAGGTACAAACACCTCGAAATCATTACCAACATCCTTTGTGAAGCCCTTAGTCTCAAAACCTTCATGAGATGAATCCAAATTAGAATTCAAGTCTGCTGCTATATTCTTTTCACCGAACTGATCTACATCACTTGCTATCACATGCAAGTCAAGGGGAGAATTATGGTGCTCTCCCGCACACTTCTCATCCGTCAAGGTTTTTTCATCCAACGCCCTATCATTTTTAGGCAAAATGAGCACCTCGCTTGTGCCATCTTCAACACTAGTTGACTGATTTTTTCCTTCATTCTGCTTACTTGTGGGCTGCAACCTACAAACAGGCATTTCTTCTACCTTCCTTGCACCTACAGCCATGTCATGTTCTGCTTCCTCCTTAATCATTTTCTTGATGTAGTTGACCATAGCCCGCTTCCCAGGGTGATAATCCCCCTCATAAGTCAAAAAGGTGTCAAATGAAACATCGTTCTTAATCTCATCTGTCAAGCTCTGATAATCTCTGTAGAGTATGTCAGCCTCGTGTTCACATTTCCTCTTGAACTGGCATTCTTTAGAAACCCCAATCAAATCTGACTTCTCAGACTTAGCATAAATTTTTCTGATTCCACACCTTAACTCAGGATCCTTCAATAGCGTACACATATCATGCATTAACTCAAGTAGAGACTTCTCTGTAGTCATCTTTCTCTCGCCAAAGAAACGATGGGGCAGGATGGCGGGTGATCTTGGCTCGATTACCACCTAAATATTCGAGGCAAATTTTTGAATTTTACAATTATCGATTACAACTTACAAGCCGGTGCTGGTTAGATGAGAAAACCAAAACGCAGTAGCGAAAGCAACTCTAACGTAATGGCACCGGGCGATGATGGTGAGCATTGGTCGAGGATTCTAAAACAAAACCTTTATGCTTTCCTCTAAAGATGGCCAATGATGCAGCATTGGTCAGAGGGTCTTCTATTCTAAATGCAGGAAAGAACTCAACGTCAAGTATGTGCTACCCAATCCAATGCGGAGTGAGGGGCGACCATATGACGGAGTGATTACAGAAAGCAAAGCTTGAATTGAAATGCTGAAAGCTGAAAACTACTCAACACCCAGAATGTGCTTGCTCACCCAGAATGGGAAGTAGCTACCATAGGGCGGAGATAGATCTATTACAACAACTTTAATGAAAATAAGCGTTACAAATCAGAATATTAAGCAAGATTAAGAACTGCTGCCAGTACTACTGTCAGCTTACAATATGATAGAGAATTCGCCTGCCAAGAGCATAGAGTTAGAACAATTCAACGAGCATTTAGATATAGAATTCTCCTTGCTTAATGGAAATACCAAACTGATTTCTTCTCTCAAAAACCAGATTTAAAATTCTGATCAAATCAGATCTGCACCTTTAAATGCAAAACCAGCAACCCTAAAATCCACTAAAATGCTCACAACTCACTCAATACTTGTCAGAATGACATGAGACTTGATGCAAACGAATGCTAGGATGATGACAATGAAGACTAGACAAAGAAACAGCTGACAAATTGAAGTATTTTTTTTTCTAAACACTTGCCAGGCGGAACAGAATGGTACAGCCTCTAGAAATGTTCTACCAACAAGATAAAATCAGATTCTTCATTATAAATCACCAAAATTTGCACAAATGGGCGCCTAGGGCATAGAAATGGTTCTAGCCAATACCCAGAACGAATATATTTTTATTTTTTGACTTATGAGCAAATACAACATGCAGCTATACTAAATCAGCAACTCCAGAACTTCATTAACATGCTAGAAATTGAACTACAAATGCAAAACTTACTACAAAACACTCAGCTAAGCAAACCTCTCCACTAGGTGCTGTCTCTCAAGCACGAAGTCGAGCCCAGACTAGGAGGCATTCATTCCTCGAAGCAATTCCGCAACCATTTCGGCAGCATAACATTAGCATAGACAAAAGATGATGAAATGATGCTCAACTCCTTCCTTATATAATTTTCCATTTGACTTCTCGTAACCCTAAAGTCACTTTCAAGTCAAAAACCCTACTCTCCTCAAAAGGGCGTACTTTCTCCTTCAAGGTTTAATAAATGATATTTTAATTAAATGCCATGCTTTGAAAAGTGCGCCCAACATAAGCTTGCTTGACTTTGACAATAATTAAAATAATCTTTTAATGAGGCGCCACCCTCAAAACCCCTTTTTAAAAACATCTTTAAGTCATTAATCTAGGCCCATGGTCAACGTTAAATTATAATATTTAAACGTGACTTTTTAATTAAATGACTTAACTTATCCCTCCGAAGATGCCCTGAAGCCAATACTGAACCAGACATCTGACCAAACTGAAGCAGGAAGTCAATCGAGCTGAACTCATCTGGAAAGCTGCCAAAAATAGAATTTACTAAAAATAGTAAATTCCAAAAAGTGCTCTGAAAGCTGAGATGAACATACCACTGCGAAGCCCTCTAAAAACCCAGAAGGAATCCGCCATTGAATCCACCATCTCTGAGCAATGACCTCCTCAAAAATAGGAAACCCTAATTTCATTTTTTCCAGGCCAGCCTTCGGGTTTCAGAGAAAAAAGGCCAGGTCCTACAAGAACAATCGAGGTTTGAGAAGGTGACATTACGGCAAAGATGCAAAGATTTGCAACGGGGGATATGTATTTTGTAGGTTTAATGATCATGATTCATCATTGGCCTATAACATGCTTAGACCTATAGTTTTAATGAGGTTTTGGGGGAAACACCCCAACAGGATCGAGGGGTAGTGCCCCTCATGGGGGTCTGGGGGTAGCGCCCCTCGTGGGGGTCTAGGGGCAATTCCCTTGTGGGCTCAAGGGGCAACGCCCCTTGCTGGGGTCTGGGGGCAGCACCCCTTGTGGTGGTCTGGGGGCAACGCCCCCAGCGGGGTCAAGGGGCAGCGCCCCCAGCGGGGTCCCGGGGCAGCGCCCTGGGCGCGCTCCCTGTCGCGATACAGGGCGGTGTCGAGGGGCGGAGCCCCCGCCACCAAGCCCAAATGAAGACCTTCGAAACCACACAAACCTTCATGGCGCACACCATTTAATTAAAAAATTTGTAAATTAAAGATTGCAATTTTTTTAAAAAAATTTAATTAAAATGGCCGAGTCTGAG
The DNA here is from genome assembly GCA_007258455.2 of Sequoia sempervirens. Lineage (NCBI taxonomy): Eukaryota > Viridiplantae > Streptophyta > Pinopsida > Cupressales > Cupressaceae > Sequoia > Sequoia sempervirens. The sequence goes on along the minus strand of VDFB02183205.1, from coordinate 4,449 downwards.
GCACAAAACTCGGCGAGTCTGCAGAGTCCAGCGAGTCCGGCGTGTCTGGCGAGTCTGGCGAGTCTCGGCGAGTACTCGGTAGCCAAGTCTCTGGGACTCGTTCAGCGTCACTCGCGAGTACTCGCCGAGTTTGGGCGAGTCTTGTAACTATACTCTTAAAACACTTGGCCCCACACATGCCACGTAGGCAGGGCCGACCTTTTTAAATTTCATGTTTTAAAATTTATGTTTTTGGCTTTCAAAACGTAGGGGACGGCCGGCCGTCCCCGAGACGATTGGGGGACGGCTCAGCCGTCCCCCTTCCGTCCCCGGGACTGGTCAGCCGTCCCTATTTGGTCAACGCCGTCCCCCCGTCCCCGGGACGTTTCCTGAGTTTTTTCAAAAAAGGGGGACGGTCCCCTGCCGTCCCCTAGCCGTCCCCCAGTACTCGGGACGTCCCTGGAACCGGGACGGGGGATTTTGGAGGGGGGACGCATCCCCCCAGTAACCCCTGCTTTATAATCATTGTGAATTGAGAGACTATAGGGAGACAAGGAATGCTGTGACTTCCAAAATATCAGAGGGACAAATTTTTTAGCTAGTTCATTTTTCTTTTGGGCTATTGCTAAAAAATACTTTGTGAATCCACATTCCCTGTCTTTGTATCTCAAAAATTTACGAAATCACTATGAATAAAAATAGAGGGAGGAACACCATAATATCAATATCTCATTTTGGTAGCCTCAAGGGATATTGTTTAATCAATCATTTATAGGATCACCTCTAGTTTTTTTTTTTGGATAAACTAGCAAGTCAAAACTCTTCTCATTTACCAACTAGGGTTTTTAGATTCAAGACCCAAAAATAGAAATGGAATTTGAGTTAAAATAGCAATATTATGAAAGAGCAAGATTACCAAATCTGAAATTAGTAACACTAAGAGGAAAGAAAAATTTGGTCACAATCTTTTTTGCACAAATGCATGGACACACCTCTTTTCAATGCATTTTTTATTATTTTTTAAAAGATTTTAAGTTCCAAGTGATGAAAATGGTGAAAGATCCAGTTCCTTGCATAACATTTCTTGCTATTAGCTTTTTTAATTTGTCCCTTTCAAGGCAATAGAAAATGATGGTAGAACCATTCTTCAAATTGTAAGTGAAGCTTCTTAAGATCTAACCATACCTAAAACTAGCACAAGTATGCACACCATACAAGATTTCATGTGGTTTTGCATTAAATGTACGTATTTGACTAACTATTTTTGACCTAGGTGCAGCACCGAATAGTCAATAGTCAAGGTTTGTAGGAAGAATTTTAAATTAAGGGGGATAAACACTTGAAGCATGAACATGCACAACCTCATAGTGGTTAAAGTAGAGACCAATATTTGGTTGTAAACAAAGATATAATGTAATAATACCAACAGGTGTTGACTACTAGCTAAGTTAGATGCCAATATTCTACATCAATAGGGAATGATTAAATGAATGAAGAACGAATGTTTCCAGAAGATAAAATGCTAAAGCAATACATAAAATTATTACTTTAATTAATAATGAGCATCAATGCAAAGCTTAACAAGGTTTGTAGCAAGAATTTTAGATCAAGGGGGATAAACACTTGAAGCATGAACATGTACAACCTCATATTTCTTAAAGTAGAGACCAATATTCAGTTGTAAAAAAAGATAAAAAATAATAATACCAATGGGTGTTGACTACTAGCTAAGTTAGAGACCAAAATTCTACATCAATAGGGAATTGAGTAAATGGATGATGGATGTTTCCAGAAGGTAAATTGCTAAAGCAATACATAAAATCATTACTTCAGTTAATAATGAGCATCAATACAAAGCTTAACAAGGTTACTCAATTCATTTTAACTCATGAAATTGCAAATATAGGTTTAACAATAATTGCTGAATGGTTTATGTAGTAGAAACTTTACATTCTCCATCCTTTGCTACACACCAAAACAGAATGACTTGACTTTCACTTTCGAATAGCAATCTTTGCAACATAAGTTTGGCATTTAACTCCATTGTGTGCTGAAAACCCTTATTTATACTTCTACAATTGTAGCTTCTAGGGCTGAAATAATAATAAAATAACTGCTGTTAGGCATTGCTTTAAAGCAATTCAATCTCATCCTCTTGCAAAGAGGAAACTAAACCCTTAAAATTGCCTAAAATAGAAATCTTTTCTGCTTTAAATCTGCTTATTATGATAAAAGGCTATGATTCATTGCTTTAGTGCTTTTAAAACTTTTGAATTAGGTGCCAAGTTTAGGTTTTGGATGAATTTCCATAAAAAAATGGCAGACTTTTGCAGGGTATTTCACTATTTTGTTGCTGATTATGTTACGATTTATGAAGTCTTTGCCATAGCATGTTGGAAGTTGTCACAACATGTTTAGAAGTACAATTTTCTTATGTCATGATTTACTAACAACCTTGCCATAGTTGTTGCTGTTTTTACCAAGGCATGCCACTTAAATATGCAAAATTCCTTTAAATATAATTTCATAAAGCAGAAGCTAGTCTTGGCATGATTCTCTATTGGTTGAGCCATTTCAAAAAGATGTTGACACTTCATTTTACAAGTTTTAGAATTGTGAATAAACACAAGACACAAGATCAAACAATGAACAAAACACCTTCCATGCAAGAGAATTGCAAATAATGATTTGCTGGGTGTCATGTCCCCGCTTTTACGAAAATTGATCGCAGGGAGATTGGCTCTGCACAAGAGACCGCAGGGCCGACCGAAAGGGTTAGGAGGGTCGCTTCGGTGCTTGGCCCACGCCCCATCGGGCAAAGCCTTGACCACCACTGGCTTCGCTCAGCTCATTCTATTACTTTTAATCAAGTTACTTTTAGCAGCTCAGTGCTGTGTAACCCCTGCCATTTCTTAACAGCATATGAGACTGGCAGCGCCTCGATCATCGGTGCTCCGCCGCCTTCGCACGGATCACTACTCCATCTAATAACGAGGGAGATATTAATATTTAATTATATTAATTAAATATTAATTATTTGGTGAATATAATATAAAGTTATAATATTTTAATTATAACTTAAGTGATTAAGTGAAGGGGGCGCCCAACATTAAAAGGGGCCAGTTTGAGATTATTTTTATAATTTAAAATTAACGCTGAGACTATTGAAGAAATAAAAGATTAAAAAGTTGAAATATTTTAATAATCCCTATTATTAAGGAATTCGCCCTTTTGAGAGGAATAAAGGTTTTTGCATTGGGATTAGAGCCATTATGACATTTTTGGGAATCGGAAAATTGATCAGGCTTTGCCAGAGCACAGAGACCTTAGGGTTTCGTCTCGAAATCGTCGGAGAACGAGCCATCTCCTTCGAATCAGTTCAGAGGGTGTGAGATATCACCCGATTTACTGCCAGCAGAGGTTTTCTCATTCAGAGTAAATCACAGAGCTTCAGATAAATTAATATCCTCAAAGTTTTCTCCAGAGATTCTTCAGTTGTTTGTATCCAGAGCATATCTATATATCAAGGCGACCATACCAGAGACATAATCATTGATTTTGTGGAAGCCGTACAGCATTAATTGCTGTTTCTGACAGGTCGTACCTTCTTGTCAGGCCGTACCTGTGCAGAAACACGTGTTACCTTTCTTGGAGAGAAACGCCTCTTGTATGAGCTTCATCTATGCATCACAGAAGGCGTCCACATTGTTAGAGTCATCCACAGTCAACGGAAGGAAGGAGAAGTGAATCATTTAGAGCAGCCGTACGGATCTGTGCATCTTCAGCAAGCTGTATTACCAGGCCGTACCATTGATCTTAGAGAACAATAGCTTTCAGAGTTCATGCGTGGTTTTTCCATTCAGAATACATTCTTTCTTATAGGCGCAGCATTCATCAGAGACCTGGCATTGAAGATAGGAGGAAGGATCCTTATTTATTTTTGCTGTTCATTTCCTGGCCGTACCAGCCTGTACAGAGCCGTACTGTACCTGAAAGGACAGATTTTTCCTTCAAGAGGAGATCACTTGCCTTTTTTGCAGTCTGACTTCACAGGGGAAGGCGCCTGGCATCTAGGGAGCTTCATACATCATCTGTCGAGGGAAGAGCTGGCATCTGAAGGCCAAACGAATCTGATTTCATCTCTTTGCTGTGTCAAAATCAGGTTTTTAAATATCTATTGTTTTTTACTTTGCATGTCGCCAGAACTTCATTGTAGTCATTGCAAAAGAATAATAAATAGTCTGGTTTCAGTATCTCCATTAGGGTTTGCAATTTACGAAGTGAAATCATCTTTTCAAAGCATTTATTACATGTTTCAAGGAAAAAACGTACCATTCATGTATTGTTCAAAACCCTAGAAAATGTCAAAAAAACCTAAATCTTCAGAAAAAACAAACAAAACAATCAGATACAGAGGAAACGGAGAAACAGGGGTTTCTACAATGGTATCGAAGCAAATCCTCGCCATCC